>CM040244.1:102486585-102686585 GCA_022545495.1 Chrysanthemum lavandulifolium
AAATGAACAAGACCGATTCGAGACACGTTTACATCACTAGAGAGCTAGCTTGAAATTATTACCCGTCCTGGTCAAGTCCATAGAAAGTTTCTCGAGATGGTACATTATTCCTCGTCAATTCATTGGTTTCAACTGAGTCGAGCTCATTATGAGATTCAAGCAACGATCATTAAACTTTTTGATCACATTTTAATCACTCCTCCTCCCCTTCAAAAATAGCATATTCGTGATATTTTTGATATCAACGGATTAAACAACATTTTAGAATCTTTTGGGGAGACAAACGGATTTGATTTAAGCATGAATATGGAACAGTTTTGGTTTTATACTCCCCCTTTAATAAGGCATAATCAATTAAAGGGTTTAGAGGGAGTTATCTTGAGCACAAAATATTTTGAAAGATTTTGAAAATCTTTTTGAACAATCTTGAAAAAGGTGCTCAAGATGATGATGATTTCTCACCAGTTTTAAATGTAGTGCACTGAATCGTACACTTGATTTTTTCTTTAAAAAACACGAGTTTTGATTTGAAATAATCAAAAGTCATCATTTTAGTCCGGGTTTCGTACTGAAGTATACGAAAGCCATTTTTTTTGAAGAAATTTTGAGAAACGACATGTTTTAGAAAAACATATAAAGAACTCTCGCTCAAGCATCTGTACATGCCCGTATCATTGTTGAATGACATTTCTAGAAACGTACAGAATATCGATTATACAAGAGACATGTCGTGAGAAGAATATTTTTGAATTTTTGATTTTTTAATGTTTTTGTATTTTTGAAAGATTTTATCTTTTTATATTTTGCTTTTGTTGGTTTTTCAAATTTTGTATTTTGTTTTTCAAAAATATTTACAGCGAAGCTTTTTGGAAAATCGTTATCAAGAAGATTCGAGAAGACGTTCTAACTCCTCAGCGGTTAGGCTTCGCATTCCAATTCGTCGAACTAAATCATCAAACCTTTCTTTTAGAAGAGCTTTAGTAAATATATCGGCGAGTTGGTAATCTGTCTTCACGATTAATATATTGGTGATGAAGAGGCCATTTGGTTAATGTCGATAGCATACAAGTTTGTATCACGATTCCCAGTTAAGAGATTAGTGCCATTCAAGTTTCTAACGAAGCAAGCATTTTCCTAAAACAACCTCTAAATCGCATCACGAACCGCCTGACCGAAAACAAGTTGTGTCCCAACCTTTCGACATAATAAACCCGAGTGATCAAATAATTTCCAAAAGGTAAATCTCCATAACCCATGATAGCTGCTACATGATCATTTCCAAACGTCGGTTCCATGAATTGCCGATTTAAATTGATCGCCAGCTTGATTCCGTCATGTGCTTGGAGCAACCCGAGTCGACGATCCAAAGACATATTTCCATAACCTGCTAATAATAGAAGAAGAAGATTTTGGAAACCGTTTTGATTTTGGTTCCTTTGGGTTAGAGGTAAAATCCTGATCACACTCATAGAAGTTATCTATTGGTAAGACATGTTCATCACTCATTCTAACATTCTGGAGTGTGAAAGTTCTACCCGTTTGTGGAAAACTAGAAGGAGGGGTTGAATAGTTTTACCAATTAAAACTTCCTTTTAAACTATTTAGATCGACATATGTCAATCTATTTGGTTGTGTGTGTTGGATGTTGATAAACAATCATATAAAGATATGTAATGAAAAGATAAGAGTAAGAAGCACAAAACCACAACGCGAGTATTTATAGTGGTTCGGCTACAAGGACACCTTCCTTGCCCTACTCCACTCCCCGAGTCACCTACTCGAGAGTTCGTAAACACTACACCAATCTCCTTATGGCGGAGAAGCCTTCACAACGTCACCTACCCTTTTTCCTGTGCTAGGTTAACCACCGGGTTCTTTCACTTCAAGGTGAACCCAACCTACACAACGTCGCCTACCCTTTATAAGGTACTAGGCTAAGTACCTAGTTCTTTCACACCAAGGTGAACTACACCTTCACAACGTCGCCTACCCTTTATTAGGTACTAGGCTAAGTACCTAGTTCCATTGCAATGGAGGAACTACTACCACACTACACCAACGACTAATCCCAAAGGAGATCTACTCCTTTACAACATCATCAAGGACATCAATATCCTTGGATCTAATGCTAGTCTATCTAGTACATCGAAACACACCATATCGAAAGCACCTTTCGTTAATGCCTTTGACTAGATCTACAAGACACCTTTCACTAATGTCTTGTTTCTTCACTTCGAAGCACCTTTCACTAATGCTTCAAGTCTTGACTTCTAAGCAGCTTTCACTAATGCTTCTTGTCTTGAATTCTAAGCACCTACCACAAGTGCTTATGCTATATACGATAGATACTCTTCACTAATATCTTCGTCTTGACACTTGAGACACCTTTCACTAATGTCTTCAACACTACACTTCTTTGAAGAAATAAATGAATCATCAACAAGAGGACTTCAGTAGCCTTGATGATGAGGAAGCTTGGCAACTCATGGACTTGAGCTTGCTCGACTTCAAAGATGGTGATCTTGCCTTTAAGAGGAACCTAAAAGATCACACAAAAATAAAACTATAAACATAGATCTCTTGGACCTAAGGTTAGTGAGATTTAACTCAGGGGAGAAAGTGTGTTAGAAAGGGGTAAGTAATAATGAAGAAATGGCTCACTATTTATAGAGGAAAAATCCCATCGCTCCCGGATCCCACGGATCCCTACCACAAGGATCCGCTAGCACAAAGCTAGGGATCCGTGGAACTCTCTCTTGCCCATGGGTATTTTGGTTATGGGTCATGGGTCATGGGTTGAACCATGGATCTTTGGCTAGATACAATGTATCTTTGAGTGCAATGCACTTAGTCACTTGGGTATGGGTTGATCCATGGGTCTATGGATATTATCCATGTATGATATAAGCATGATGTCATGCAATGGGTTATGGGTCAAGATCCATGGGTTATGGGCTTTGGGTTGTACCCAACTACATTCAATGTATTTGCCCAATGGGTTGTGATACTTAAGTTTCTACCCATTTATAATACCTAATATACTACATACTAGTTATGTGTATATTTTTCCCAAATATGTAAACACTAGTTGTTGTACATATGTATTACTAAATCATAAAATCACTTATACTTGTTTTAGTGTTTTATGTGAAAACGTGAATATGTTAGAAACTATTAGTTCAAACCATTTACGTATTTTATTTGTTTCGTTAACATGATTTTACGTTTGTTATCGACAAAACATTAGAAGATCGTAAAATATAAATAAGCGTTTTCTGCTTATTTGTATTAACAATCTCCCCTTTTGTTGATGACAAAACATAAAATTATTTTAAGGAAAAGCTAAAATTCGTAAAGTTTGAATTTGTAGTTTTACTTTCTTCTCCCTTTTGTCGAAACAAAAAGTGTTTGAAGAAAAGCAACACATCGTTTTTAAGAAAAACATGTGAAAGAAATAAAAGTAAAAAGAAATAGAGAGCAACTAACGTGAAAGGATCTCGTCGTTACTCCCCCTTGACGAGTCCATCCCTAAGTAAGGGCGTCAAGAAAACTAATTCTAATCTAGTTCATTTGCAATTAACTTTTGCAAAAGATTACGTCTATGTGACTGGTGTGCTCCCCCTAGATGATTGCAATTATGCAACGGGAAGTCATGAAATATAAATCTAAGACTTCAAGTAATTTGCAATGTATTGCTTTGACATAAAGCTCCCCCTAGCTTTAGGATGTCAAAGTCTTCATGTGTAAATTGAATAACTACAAAACAAAGATTAGAAAGCAAGTATAATTCACAATTTCACCGCAAATGTGATTTAAGTTAGTAGAAAGAAAACTTTCATCTCACGGATCCCACGGTTCCCTCCTAGTAGGGATCCGTCTCAAACAACACTTGAGGATCCGTATTAGCTTATTAATTTCAAAGAATGGTGATATAACAAGTAATGTTATCACAAAAATGAGAGATGAATACAAGGTAATCATATGCTCAGAAAAATAACAAGTAGCATGTAATTCCATTTAATAAAACAAGAGTTATGATATACATGACTCTAAAAATAAGAAAATAGACAATACATGACTAGGAATTTCTAGACTAGCTAACGCTTGATGCTAGGACACCACTAAAATCTTCTAGCTCAAGTTTTGTTTAGGTTTAATCTCGTCGAAACGTTCGAGGAGATGATAGAACATGAAACTTTGGTCTTCTCGTACTTCATGTATCAAACTTTCAACATGTTGACAATGATAGCAATCTTTGTCATGGCTAGGTAGTGGTGGTGGAAGAAATGAAATGGCTTGATGCGAAGGATCAAGTGAAGCGGCTTGTGGAGCTTCAAACGATGGAGGGATTGGTGGAGGTACATTTGAGAATGAATCAACCAAGAATGATGGTGGTGGTAGAGAAGTGTCAACTTCCATATGATCCGGTGGTTGACTTTGATGATTTCTCATAATCCAAATGGGAGTATATGATGGAAATGGCGAAAAGGAAGCCGGAGCAAGTGTTGACTCAACACCTTGATTTTGAACCATTATTCCTCCTAATGAGGAGAATGTTGTCGGCAGAAGCAGATGAGACGGCCTAGGAGGCAAGTCCTCTAAATTGTAGAGGTGTGGTGATGATAGTGGGGATGTAAATGAAATAGCTCTAGGAACCAATGGTGATGGTTTAGTGGAGATAATATTGTTTGGCCTAGGAGGTATGGTGGTGTTTGGCATTGGTAGTTTTGTGGGTACTATCCTTTTAGGAATTGTTTTGATTGGATGAGGAAGGATCCTATCATTTGTTGGCTTAATAGGAGATGATTCGGTTGAAGAGATTTCGTGTATAACACGAGCCTTTTCATGGGTGGTTCTTTGGTGGATAAGTTACTACTTGGGGTTTTCCTCATGATGAAATGATTTCAAGAGGTTGCAAGAGCTGAAAGTTAGGATGAGAGTGATGACTATGGAGGTTCTAACAAGATGGTTTATAAACCAAGAGATTTGGCAAGTGCATTTAAGCCTTAAGCCACTAGAGTTCATTGGAATGTGATGATTAACATGCACAAGAGTCAACTTCAAAGGTTGTACTGATCTAGGAATTCATTTAAGATGAGATGGAGTGTTTGAGTTAGGAAGATGAGTTGAAATGATTTTTTTAGCAAGATTTGACATAAACTGTCATCCGGATCCCACGGTTCCTTCCTCAGAGGGATCCGTCTAGGCTAATCCTAGGGATCCGGCTTTCAGCAGTTATGAAAGAGTGGAAATGATGTTTCTAAGATCTAAGACCTATATCATCTTGAGTGTTTCATTCCTCCTAAGTGTTTTAAATGAAGGGGTGCTTGAGTACTTGAAGGTAATGAATGATGTAGCTAATGATTGTTATTTATGGAAGGATTTGGAACTTTCAAGAGTACCAATGGATGAGCAAGGATGACACTAAAGATTTAGAGTGTCAATTAAAGCTAAATAATCCTAGAGATCAGGTTGTGTCATTGGATAGTGTTTTTGGAAAGTATCCTAGAAGCTTTGAGATGGGAAAACTAGATTTTGATCAACTTTGATCAATTTTGAGGTGAGGATGATTTATGATCAATTTTGGTCATAATCGAAAGATTTCTAAGACTAGATGTGAGGGATCAAGTAAAAAATGAAGTATGAGTTTAAGAGCGGAAGAGTAATGGATTAAAAACGAAACGGTAGATCTACAAGCTTCTTAGAGTGTGATCTAGGTGAGTTATGTAGAAGATCAACCTATCTTGATAAGGACTTAATTTACCTTAAGACAATATGTTTAGCTTAGTGTGAGGTGTTCTAAGGATATGGTTGAAATATAATGCTTGCAATTGCATTTTCTGTTTGCCGGATCCCACGGTTCCCTAAGTGTAGGGATCCGTCTAGCACAATCTTTGGGATCCGCCTATCTGCTTAGCAGGACCTTTACTAAAGGTATGCAATGATCTTGACAATGCATTATATCACAAGGATAGTCTAAAAGGAGTTCTAATACTAAGATTTCCAATGTAAGATGTTTTATTTCATGAAAGAAATTGGATTACATTGATAGAGCACGAATACAAGAGAGTTGATCCTATTTTGGAATACTACTAGGTTTCTTGAGTGTTTTACCTAGGAGGATCATTATGTGATTTGTTGGAATCACTCCTAAACAGTATTTCAAGTATTTATATTTCATATGTAATAGGTAGCTTTATTATGGCCTTTATGTTTGTTTAAGGTCCAGCTTATGTAGAAGGCCCATAAGCTGAGGCCCAAGCCCAATAAGGAATAGGGAAGGAGAGGGAGTGTTGCCCTAGCTCCTTGCCTATAAATACAATGTAATAACCTTCATTTGAAGGTTGGTTGTTCAAGTTTTCTCTTTCACTACACTCTACGCATAACCGGTCTAGTATACTTGTGTGTGTGTGTTTGGTTTACTTGTTCAATCGCCTTATCTCTTCTCTTATAAGCTTGTGTTGTAAAACTAGTGACCTAACAGTGGTATCAATCGCCAAATAGTTGGGTGTACTCGTTTGTTTTGAAGTTTTGGTTTGGGGTTTACGCGTAAACATAACACAATCTTTGGTACGCTTAAAAACTAATTTTTACACTTTTGAATCCAAGATTCTTGTACTTTCAACGTTATTAGGTGTTAAACTATTGGTTTTGGCAAAAGTTTGGAACTTTACGTGTTTTTCCTTGTTTTTAAGCTTGTTTTTGACGCAAGTGTTATCCTACGCGTAATCGCTTTTAAGTGCTTTGGATCATCAAGTTTCACACTTTTGTGTTATTTTGGTGTTATTGAAGCTATTTCAACACACAAAACCGGTTTAGAAACACATTTGGATAGAATCAAAGTTACGAGTAATCTTCGCGTAACAAAACCCTAAAATTACGCGTAAGACTTTCCTTGGTTTGATCTTCAATTTTACGGTTTATTCCGTGTTTTCTTACTTGGATAAGTCCGAAAATCGTCGACTTTGGATATCTTTTGCACCGTGAAGTGTAAAGATCACTTGGGATAAAACCACAATCTTACGCAAGCATAAAGCTTACGCCAGAAAAATCTTACGCTTAAGATTCATCTTACGCGTGACTTAGTCCCACGCACAAGGTAATCCTACGCCTAACTTTCTACGCCTAACTTCTGCTTTACGCCGTAACTTTAGTTTTTTCACCGCCGCGCAAGCTAAATCCTACGCGTAACTATTCTTGTTACGCGTAACTTTGGTGTTTTCTACGCATAAGTGCTACTTGGTTTATTGTGATTTCTACGCCTAAGGATACTTCATCAACAAAGGTTCATTCGACTACAAAGATCCATTCTTACTACACAAGTTTATAATCATGTCTCAACCACCATACTCTAACTATTTCCCTCACACTTATAATCATCAACAACAACAACAATTAACTCCACAACATCAACAATGGAATCAACAACAAGCCATTTATCAACAACAATTTAATCAGCAACATACTCCACAACTTGGTGCAATTCCACAACCACAAATGGTTCAACCACAACCAAGCATTCAAGTTCAACCCTACACAACTAATTTCAATCAACATCCATCACGGACAACTATGAAGGAACCCACTTGGTTTGCTAAGATGTGTGAAGCTTTAAGCGACCAACAATCAATTCATGAAGTCGGATCACTGATAGACCTCCAATGCTCACTCCGTGAAACTACGATCAATGGGTGATAAGGTTCTTTAGGTTCGTGATCCAAGAAGCCACATGGAAAGTTCTTAAAGAAGGTTATCTTGGAAGGTCCATTTGAAATGCCTCTTGTCATTGTGCCCGGAGATCCAAATGCGCCCACCAAGAGATGAACAAACCAACATTGCTCTCACAGCGATTTAAATCCTACGAACTTCTACACTATGAAGTCGATGAACTTGCAATGGAATACATCCTTTAGGATTACCAAACCCAATTCTTCGTAGTGTTGATGCTCAAAAGATCGCACAAAAATGTGGGATCATATTCGTCTTCTTATGGAAGGATACAGACTCAATCGGAGGATTTGGAATCCAAAATTTACTTGGCTTATGAACACTTCATGATTGAACACGGAGAGACACTTGAGTCATATCATCACCGATTTTCGGACATCATCAATGATTTGGATAAACACAACATCATCATGCCAAGAATTGCGGTGAATACTAAGTTCTGAGTAGTCTTGGTCCGAATGGGAGAAGTATGTCATTTTCTCCGTCTGCGAAGAACATGCATCATTCTACTTATGGATTGTTGTACGATTACTTGAAGCCTCATGAAAAGGAAGTTGATCGGGAAAGGATTCTCCGTGCTCAAATTGCTAAACGATCAACCGGACAATCAACAACTTGCCTTGTATGCTCAATGAATTATCCTCTCAACCAAAGAACTCAACCAACTGCTTCCAACACACCTTCACAAGAATAACCTCAACCTCAACAAAATCAATTGGTCCCATACGAAACAATGCTCAAGCATATGTCGGTGAAGCTCCGAGGAAATTGATCCATTCAAGCATTGCAACAAGGATTTGTGATGATTGCTAATGCTTTTGGCGTTACACCAACAAATCCAACAATCGTATTCGTTCCTCATCTAACACACGGACTCAGCTGTTGTGAACAATGGACGTGTTGAAGTTCGTAATCGTGATTATGGTCGTCGATGGGCGGTGGTCAAGGGTTTAATGTTGTGGGTAGGAATAACAACGAGCTCAAGTGGTGGAAGCGGAAATGCTCAAAATCGGTTAAATGGTCTTCGATGCTACAACCGCAATGAGAAGGACACTGGCTAATGCATGCCCAAAGCCAAGGACTAGGGCGGTGCTTATTTCAAAGAGGCCTTACTTTTGGCTCTTAAGGATGAAGTCGGTGGATCTCTCACAACCAAAGAACGAGCTTTATGGCGTATGCACTCGAGATGATGATATGGAGGATTTGCAGGCGAATGCATTTATTATGTTGATGGCTAATATGCATGAGTGCACATGGTGATGAGCCCAGTGTATGACACCGATGGCTTGTCTCGTGTACCGAACAAACCATCATCATATCGAACTAATATCTCCGCCAATATCTCGAAAGCCAAGAGATCGGTCGTTCAAAATGAGTCTTCTACATCTTCCTCTCGATGATTTTCAAGTTAACCACAGAGTTACATTTGACGATCAAGGCGACCTTATGGTCCCCTTGATAACCAAATTGACTCGTGGTCGCATTTCGAGGATCTAAAGAATGATCATGTTGAGACTCACGTTGAACAAGATGATCGATGCCTCATCCGGATTTTGCTCGGTTAATTCAAGACCATAAAATCAAAATGGAGGAATGTTATGCATTAAATCAATCCTTAAAAAGTAAAAATGCACTTGTTAACCAAGGATTTTGAATGTTTACAAATGCAACTCAACTTTTTCAAAACTCAAGAAAACCGTGAAAAAGGTGTTGAAGCCGCTTTTGCAAAATCTCATCAAAACGAAAAATATTTAGAGACGGATCGTGATCTAGCCGCCTCGAAGAATGCTTTGTTGTCCGAATTAGAACAATCAAACATGAACATAAAAAGCAAATTAACGCCTCACCTTGGAAAATCAAAATGCTAAAGGTGAGTTGTTAAATTGTCAAAAAGCAGCCTCCGCATACAAAAGCATTCAACGAATCGGTAGATGACCTTCTTGCAGAAATTCTCGGTTTGCAAAACAAAATCAAAGAGTTTAAAACTGTTGTTTACAAACATGGTGAATCGATATGACTATTGAAAAGTTTACCTTAAAACCTAATCCAAATGGATATGGAAAAAATCTAGGCGATTACAAACCAAAGCTTTCACTAAAAACATTCAAACCAACTCACAAGTTTCCGATGCACAATACAAAATTGATAATATTGTCATGAGTGTTGTTGAATACCATCGTCAAGAGGAATTAGATGCGTAAGACGAGAGTCGATCAAAATTAAAAATGTTGTTTACAACAAACCTTTTAATTATAAAACGCGGTCACTTCGTCACACCAACGGATTCTTCTAACACACCAAAGGTTATCATCAAAACACCCGAGTCTTCTATTGTTAATCCCAAAACAGTCTTTGCACAAACTTACGGTCCTTTACCTTCCATTAGCGAAGTAAACTCACAACCCGAAAATCGAAAAATTCTTGATATTTTGACATTTTCATGGTCGACCTCAAAATTTTACAACATGAGATAGAATATCGATTTGAAATCAAAGTTGAACATTTTCAATCGCCTCCGCGCGAGAACAAAGAGACATTTTCGGAAAATCTTTACCTAATGTTAAAAACTTGAAAAGTTGTGCAATTGCACAGGAAAAGGATTTTCATAAGAACTTGGGGTAATGAAAACGTTTTCGAAAAGCGTAAACATCTATTACTAACACAAAGCGGAAAAAAACCGTGAGAAAAGATGTTGATCGACTCTTGGAAGATGTTATCGTCTTGATATCCATAATGTTGTGCTATTCTATTCGTTGCCATATGCATCGATCATATCTCTCACGATATTGTTGAAACTGTTATTCTTGTTGAAAACACCGATAATGTGCTTCGGATCGAGTCTTTAAAAGCGTAAAATAAACGATTACACACGAAATTCACAATGCAAAACGTCGTCTTCAATGGTGTGAAAAGATATTCACAACCATCAACTTAGTTTTCAAAAGAAAATCGCTCAATTGAGTGCAAAGTCTTCGATCCTAAAATTGAGCAACTGGATGATCAAAGCGTGTCTTTGAAAAGTCAAATCTCAAAATATGAACAAGAACTTTTAAAAGTTAAGCAGAATATGGTGTCATATTTGATTTACTCAAAAGACTCGAGATGAAGCATCTAATGAACTTGATCACTATCTTGCTCACACCGGAGAAGTCATGAATTTTCTTTGGTAATATTCGCTCGAAAATCAAGATCCGATTCACACCATCTCTAAGTTACGGAAATGTTAGGAAAGTATGAACAACTCCCGCCATCGTGATTAAGAGATTAGCACCACCACACTTAGTAATCGTGAACCTAGAATTCCCACCGCCAAATCACAAGTTGCTAATGTGTTTCCCTCTCTTGAACAGAATAGTTGCATCTTTTCCAAACGTCCGCACTTCACGCCCTAGAGCACCCAAACGAAGAATAGGAAGTTGCGACCTAAGAAAAGATCAATAAGGAATGCTAAAGTAGAAGAACACCCTAGGAATCAATAAAACTCAAGTTACTTCCACTATAGATGTTGCGTCCCGCAAATGTAATAGAAATAGTGATGTAACGAATGCTAAACCGTTGAGTACCTTTGATATTCGGTCGATGCACCTTGTGATATATGTCAAAAGAGTCTCAATTCGATTGTCATGACAAATGTGTTGCTAAAGCCATAATCTCTAAATTACGGAATCCTAAGAATCGAATACCTCTAGGCCCACTAATCATTCTAAGTCCGTGCTTGGTAAACCACCTTCTTTAGATTCTAAGGCAACCATTGCTATCACAAAGAGCTCCCGCTCACCTCCTAAGAATGTAGTACCACCCAAGGCTTTCACTAAGACTAAAGCAAAGAGTAGTTATAGATGGCGAAATGGATATATAACACACTAGGATTTAAATGGATGCCTAAAATTATAAATGTGTGTATGTTCAACATATACGCTTGGAACCCTCTCACATTTGGGTTCCACATCTACTTCTATTCCATCCGTGTCGTCGTGTGTGTAATGCAGGTGATATGATCATTCTCGGATTGTTGATAGCGGATGTTCCCGACACATGACGAGCAATCTCAAACTGTTATCAAACTTTATTGCAAAGTTCATTGGCACCGTCCGATTCGAACGATCACTCAGCAGCCCATCATGGGCTACGGAGATTATGTTAATGGGAACATCGAAATCGTGCAGGTTTACTATGTGGAAGGCCTCGGTCACAACTGCTTTCGAGGGTCAATTTTGTGATGGAGATTTGGAGGTTGCTTTCGGGAGAAGACTTGTTTCATTCGTGATCTACAAGGAAACGACCTTATGTCCGCTCGCGTAATTCTAGTCTCTACACTATATCTATGAAAGACATGGTTGCTTCATCTCCCATCCGCTTACTTTCTAAGGCAACATCAACAAAATCTTGGCTATGGCACCGCTGCCTCTCACATCTAAACTTTCAAACCATCACCAACCTTGCTCGACACAAACTAGTTGAAGGACTCCCACGATTACGGTATTCAAAGATCACCTTTGCTCAAGATGTGAACAAGGGAAAAGCACTCGTGCTCATTTTCCTTCAAAGGTGGAACACGACTCAACATGTGCTTCATCTTCTTCACATGGATTTGTGTGGCCCGATGCGTGTACAAACGATCAACGGCAAACGCTACATCTTAGTAATTGTTGATGACTACTCACGATGGACTTGGGTATATTTTCTTCGTAGCAAAGACCAAGCTCCACAAATGATCATCACCTTTCTCACAAAAATATGTGTTCGACTCCGCAACACCGTCGGGATTATTCGGACGGACAAAGGAACCGAATTTGTTAACAAAACCCTTCGTGAATTTTATGAGAAAGTGGGAATTCACATCAAACATCTATTGCACGGACACACGAACAAAACGGAGTTGTTGAAAAGACGAAACCGAGCGTTAGTGGAAGCTGCAAGAACAATGTTAATCAATGCTAAACTTCCAGATTACTTATGGGCGTGTCGATTCATCGCATGCTATACTCAAAACCGTTCTATAATCACAAACGCCACAACAAAACACCTTTTGAGCTTGTCCACAACTACAAACCGAACCTCAAACACTTTCATGTATTTGGATCCATTTGCTATCCGAATAATGATCGTGATGATTTTGGAAAGCTCAAAGCAAAAGTCGATATTGAGTCTTTATTGGATACTTGTGACAATTCTAAAGGTTTCCGAATCTGGAATCGTCGAACTAAGGAGGTTATGGAAACGATTCATGCTCATTTCGATGAACTCACGGAGATGGCTTCGAGCATAACGACTTAGAACCCGGTCACAACCGTTTAAACTTCCTCAAACCCCATCATCACCAAGAAAGCCCTCGCCTAACTCGTCAACAAATGGAAAGGTTATTTGCTCCTACGCTACGTGACGATATTGATGAACGTGCTCTGGTGTATCCGCTGCTTCACCGCACAACCCGACAATATTCCTATACGATACACCGCTACAACAACTACGCTTGAAGATGCACCTACACCAATTGACTCCAACACAACAGCTTGAACACACCGCCCAACAATGATGAACCACCGATGATATTCTCAATGAAGTACCCCACCGCGATTTTGATCCAAATCGTTCTTGAACCCGTTTGCCAATGAGATCGCTGCACGATGTTGCGGAATCTTCAACAAACCATTTGAATCCTCGAAATCGCACAATGTATACCAACATCAACCTCTACACATAGATGGACAAAGACCATCCTCGGCTAACATTATTGGCAACCCGAATCAACCAATCGTTCTGAGACAACGCTTTCATTCGGATGGTGAACATCGCATTTATGCACTCACCGTCTGCCAATCAACCTAAAAACATTAAGGATGCAATGACAAAAGACAACTGGATTGAATCCATGCGGAAGAACTCAACCAATTCAAACGTCTTGAAGTATGGGAATCGGTTGAAAGACCAACGGGGTCTACGCTATTGGTCTAAAATGGATTTGGAAAAACAAATTGATGTCAAGGAATGTCATCCAAACAAGTCACGGCTAGTTGCTAAGGGTTATCGTCGGGAAGAAGGGATAGACTTTGAAGAATCTTTTGCTCCGGTTGCTCGCCTTGAGGTCGTTCGATATTTCTCGCGTCGCGGCTCATATGAACATGACGGTCTATCGATGGATGTCAAACGGCGTTTCTAAATGGACAACTTAAAGAAACGGTCTATGTCACCAACCGATGGATTCGTTGATCCCGAGTTCCCGAACCATGTCTACAAACCGAACAAAGCTCTTTATGGTCTCAAACAAGCCCTCGGGCATGGTAATGATAAGCTATCATCTTTCCTCATTGCCAATAATTTCACCAAAGGCTCGGTTGACCCAACTCTTTTATACAATATCACGGGCACACATCTTAATTGTTTAAATTTACGTGGATGACATCATTTTGGGTCAACACATAAAAGTTTTCAATCGCTTTTGCAAAACTCATGAAGAAAAATTTTGAAATGTCCATGATGGGTGAACTTCGTTCTTTCTAGGACCGCAAGTTCATCAATCACCCCGTGGTATTTTTCTCGAGTCACCCAAATATGCCCTTGAACTGTTAAACAAGTTTGGAATGAATACCGTGATACTTATGCCACACCAATGGCTCATACCAAGAAATTAGATGTCGATTTACATGGAAATTGGTTGACCCTACCAAATACCAAGTATTATTGGGTCTCTCATGTATCTAACGACAAGCGCACTGATATTGTCTTTGCCGCTTATCTATGCTCCCGTTATCGATCGCGACTAACCGAAACCCACCTCTACGAGGCTAAAAGAATCTCCGATACATCAAGGGAACCATTAATTTGGGGATCGGTATCCAAGGATTACGGTTTTGAACTAATCGCTTTTCATACGCCGATCACGCAGGATGCTTAGACTCAAGGAAAAGTACTTGAGAGCTCTACAATTTCTGATAAACCGTGTCTTGGCAATCAAAGAAGGGATTGTACATCATCGTCATCAATCAAGCGAATATGTAGCCATGTCCGCGTGTTGTGCTCAAGTCATTTGGATGAGAACACAACTCAAAGACTATGGTTATGTATTTGATGAATCCCGATGTCTTTGCGACAATCGGTGCCATTGCAATCTCGCAACAACTCGATTCGACACTCGAAATCAAAGCACATCGATCTACGCTATCATTTCATCAAGGATCATGTGGAGCAGTACCGTTGAATTATACTTTGTGGTATCGAATACCAATTGGCGGATCTGCTCACCAAAGCCTTGCCTCCCGCTAGGTTTAATGAGTTGGTCCACCGAATTGGTATGAGGTGTTGACTCAAGAGGAATTGGATGACCTCTTAAAACATCTTAAAACCCGTCAAACACCAAAACATCTTTTGTAAATAAATAAAATCTTTCAAAAAAAAAAACAAAATACAAAAATATAAAATCGATAAAACAACAAAATATTCTTCTCATCTATTTTCTTTAACATGGCAAGTACCGTTCTTCCACAACACTTGCATCTCTCAAATTTCGTACTTTTCCGATCAAGTGTTGAGGGAGAAATTTATCGCTAACTGTTTCAAAACATAAGTGTACTTGCATGTTATCACATCTCGGTTGTTTCGTTATACAAATGATGGTGGACTTTACGGCTCAATGACACTCCTCGGACTAAAATTCTTAAACTGTTTAAATTTATCAAGCCGGGGGGAGTGTCATGATTCTTTCTCAAAATATTTATTTGGTAACCTAAATGGAAGTTAAAAGGCTTTGGTTGAAAAAGGAAAAGGTGGAGGACTGAAATCATAATCCGAAAGTATTTTTCAATAAAATACCCCACCTACCATTCTAACCACATTTATTGCAAAAACCTTCAAATCCTACGCCTAAAATCATTCAAGAATTGCGTGTCTCGGATCTTCATTTTGTAAGTGTTTGTGTGTTCATAACAAGATTACAAACAATGGTTTTAAACCATTTTGAAAGTTAACGGCTTGATTTTAAACTATGGGTGATTTTGTGTTCTACGCATGCGTATGAACACATAATCTTGTTTATGTGTTTGAAGTTAAAAGGATTGTGTCAAAATGATTTAATATCATCTATAATACTTTTCTAAACATCAAAACGCACCTAGACACACAACGAATTGAGTGTATTTGAGATTTAGGGTTTATCGTAGAATTGGGTTTTTCAAATGTGAAGGTTTTGGTATAAAAGATAGTCATATAAGGTTGTTTTCAAGTTCAATTGAACACATGTAAACCCAGAAATCACCCAGAAACAACTATGATATTTAATTTGAAAATTAGGGTTCAAGTTCATATAAATTGGGTATTTTTGATTCAAGGCTTATTTGATGTTAAAACTTGGATAAAACTACTTTATGGACTTCTTAGAACTACCAGAATCAATATGATGTTCATCCCATGGCTAAATCTCATACGCGTAAGTTTAGGGTTTAGACTACGATATGTGATTCTACAGAATCGGTTACATGGACTAGGATGTTGTTATCTGTGATAAATTGTTGTTTTGAGTGAACATTGATGAGTTGATAACTTTATTTCGGGCTTTGCTACGCTTTAAACACTCGTAATCAAGGTCATAAGACTCTCACGCATAAGGATTACCCCACGCGTAGTGATGTTATCGTAAAATAAAACCCACGCATAACTATTACGCGTAAGGTTCTACGGTGGGACCACGCGTATCCCAGTGAAGGATATCGTGAACAATGACCTCTGCGCATAAGGTCTACTCTCACGAGTAAGCCTTACGCGTAAGGTTCTAATACGCCCACGCGTAAGCTCCACGCGTAAGGTCCCCTTTTCCCACGCTGTAACATTTCTTACGCGTAAGATAGATCCCACGATAAGCTTTAGCCTACGCCGTATGTCACGATTGTTCTGCCGTAACTTTGTCAATCCCACGCTTAAGCCATTTTGACCTTCATTGTGAATTGTTACGTGTACAAAACTTGTTAATAAACTTATCATAACGTCACTAATCCAATAATGTCACTAATAAACCAAAACGTTTGATATGTTGTGAACAATAAGTGATAACATAAGCTTTAAAACTTAAAGTTAACTAACTCACTAAACATTTCACGGCGTCATTAGACTATTGGACATACAAGTGACTTAGGACTCAGAACAATCATTGACGTTGTACATTAAATAACTAGACAATAAGACCTTCATTGACTAACATTATGTCTTTCGATATGTTGGTTCTTTTGGCTAATATTATTTCGCATCACGACATGGTCGCTCAACCAAACATGGATGCACCAAATGTTCTCTCCATTGCGATATCTATCCTCATGGCTATCCAATGAAGATTGGAAAGAATAATCTCCGAGTTGACTTCAAAGACTCTCACTTGCTCGAGTCTTCATGCTTAATCGCTATTGACATTCTCGAGGTCTCATCCATATCGAACATGCTCACACATTACGCAGTTCACGAGATCTATATCCAACAGCCGGAACACCATGGAAAGGGTCAAAGGAAGGACTGCGATGACAAGTGACTCAATCACAAAGAATCACCATCACACCGCAGACTTAAGGTCGTTCTCTTAATTCTCAAGTCGAACCGCACAAACTTTATGCCACACCCATGAAGAGCTCACTCTCCAATTCTTAATCGATATCGGTTATGATGAGGCTACAGAGTAATCACCAAACACTCTTACGTAGAGCTCAAGAGTATTCCTCAACCTTGGAGAACGCTACACATGATCATCACCAAGTCTATTCACGGTCGTGATAGCGGCTATGAGCATCCTAAGCTCATAGAACGCAAATATTTTGGGCATTTGTCAACATGAAACACATCGCCATTGAAGCTCGATTTGGGATGACATGATGTCATTTCTCAACAAACTTGGCTCAAAGATTCCTACATCGATATACCAAATTGTTGATCCGAGAGCACTTGGACTTCACCCGGACATTCCCAAGAGGCTCAATGACCCGACAATCACGATATGTTGACGGAACCCATTCTCACTTTGTTAGAATCAAGGAAGCGTCCACAAAGAAACAGTAGCGGTGTTACCAGATTACACCGCTAATCAAGATGTCGAAGCTCAAACGCATAAATGTATCCGGAAGCGGTAAGACAAGGCAAGGTTGGTCACCTCGATGAAAAATCTTTTGGTACACCTACTCGGAGAACTAGAAGAGGAAGTCTTTGGAAGTGTTACAAGTTCGAGTCACAAAGGAAGTTTCCCAAACGAAACCCTCCGAGAAAACGGTTTGTTCCGTCGACAGAAGCTACTCCCATTCCTAAACCCAAACTTGAACCGAAACAACGACTTGAGGACGTAAGTTCAAGATATACGATCTGAGATGAGGAGGTTCTCTTCTCAAACAACAAAGGATGTGTCCGACGCTCCAAATGTCTGAAACCTCCAAGTCCTCAAGATGATAAGGGTAAAGGAAAGACTCGGTGCTTGTACCTTATGATCTTGGCTTCTCGAAGTGAAGGAGAACCACCGGAGACACCTACAGAAAGAAATTGCATCAACTTAGACATGAACACAAAGTCGAAAAATTTGCTAATGAGCAAATGGGTGGACCGGAGGAACTAGTAGTCTTTGCTCCTCCGAACCATCTCCCGATGCGGTTAATCAACCCGACACGGAGCTGGTACCACCACCCTTTGCAACAAGAACGACCTATGAAAGACACTATTGAGTTTGATAATCTTGAAACGAGAAGGAGAAGAAGGATAGAGAGTCTTACTATGACGATTTTCTTACGGATAGTCCGACATACACGGATGGAAACGTCGAACCGTCAAGGACCCGAGTCTCTCACATCTCCTCTTCATCCGATTCTTCTTCACATTCATCTCCACCACCATCAACGAAATCAACAAAATCCTCATCCAAATCCGTGAAGAAACCAAAATCTTGGGTTTCTCAAGCTCATGAACGGATTCAAAAGTCATCAAGGAAGTCGAAAAAAAACGCTTAACAAGAAGTCAATTTCTTTCTTGATCACATACAACATATATATAAAGAGAACGAAAAGAGGAACAAGGAAAGGAAGTTTGTGCAGAATTCATGAAGAGTCATCGCCGTGAGCAACTAAACGAAATGATTGAAGGTTACACAAACGGTACCTTCGTGACAACGTTCCTAGACTTACACAGAAATGTTTACCGACAACTCTATCCAAACACATTGCACTCGCCAAACAGCGATGAAGTCAACACCGATGTATGTCAAGATCAATCTGTTGATCCCAAAATCTTCTCGAGACGCTGAATTAGTTGATCGATCGTCGCACAACTGCCTCTAACGTTCCGCAATGCTTGCCTCTCATGAAAGCAAACTGTTAGAAGCATTGCGGCATTCCAACTTAACTCGCATGCCGAAGAAGCGAGAGGCCTAAACGTCATAGAGACGATGATGATCGGGATCGGGATAAGGCAGACGAGGCTAAACGTCAAAAGATGTCCGTGAATCCTCCTCGATGCCACCTCCTCCAAAACCAATTCTCGCACAACAAAAGTATTCTCCACCACGGTCTTCCACCGATAAACCTCGGACGATTCCGAGTTACCACCTTGACTCGAGCGGTGATCACTTTGAGTATACGGGTGGTGGCGATGAAGAGGTCCTTGAGCCCCAACAACAACCCTCCTCTCCCAAACAAGTGAAGAAACCCAAATCATCATCAAGGCCTTCTAAAAGCAAGAAAAAGACGACTCACCGGATGTCGTATCATGGCTAGATGACGATACAACCATAAAATTTGAATGGTTCTCCACACTTGTGAACAACACTCCTACCACCAAGAAGGTCAAGAATTGGTAGACGGTAGTACATTTGGAGCATGCAAAATCTTGCAAGAACGATTCCGTGTGAAGAAGATGACGAAATCCGAGTTGAAGCGCATCAAGAATGACGCATTCCTACGTTGAAAACACTCGGAAAGTGCAATCGAGGTTGAATATCACCTTGAAAACATTGCTCGAGCCATGTCTAACAACATGGATTGGCTCAACCCGTACAAACATCGACTTCACTAAACGGAACAACCCTCCATACTACATCGATGGACCAAACCTCTACCAACAATCGCCAACCGGATGAACCAAGGATTCCTTGGATATTTCTTCAACATGCACTGAATTTCTTCTCCATGGTGGCGATGGTTCAAGAAAATACGCTACATCATTAACTCTTCCATTCCCGCCAGACTACCTACTCAAACCGCATAGCTATCGAGGAACGTGCAAATCACTTGTTCTCCGACAAAGTGCAAGCATACGACCAAGATGCATTGTATGGGATTCATCATTGGCACGAGCAGAAGAATCTACTACGTGTCGCTGGTTCGAAAGTCTCAACATGAAGTGTATTGCTCAAAGAACATCGTGGCCATCAAACACATTGATCTCAAGTCTAAATGGGACTACACATTCTTGAAGAATATCATAGTCAAACGACAAGATGAACAAGACTATGAATTCTCGGAGGTCGACTTTGAGAACTTGTCACCAACGACATCAAGACATGTACCTTGCCAAAGTACGTGGTCGTATGAGACAATTCTACGAAATTCAACGTGAATTCATCAGTCGGTTCTCATCTTCATTAGACGATTGTGATCAAAGAACGTGTCAAAGATATCCGGATGGTCGTTGAATCATATCGAAACGTGTAAACTTCACTCCACCACGCCTTGATCTTCCCGACATCAACCACTCAAACAACTAACGCCATCAAGAACCCTTTCGGCATTGTTTACCGCGGTGAACTTCGCAGAACCGCTTAATGGCGTGTCGTGAGCTCCATAAATTCGGGGATCATACCTTGAAGATGGTTAGGGATGGATTGGCATACTGATTGAAGGATATACGCTGAAGGTTGGGAATCTAGCTACCGAACTCTCGGGATAGAAGGGATGTGAAAAGGATCATCACCATGATTGATGAGCGGTTGTTCGAAGGATCGATTCGACGCTGGAGAGCTATGTTGGTGGTAGACCAGGATAAACATCACCGGTTTCAACGCCCGTGCGCACTCCTGGAACATCACCGCACTTCACGGTACCCTTGATTTGTTTCCTTCATATGATTTTGGATGAATGTTTATATATGTGAATGGCTTGTGCACATATAACGATGTACAACCGTGTCTTCACAAGAAAGGACCACGTAGTGCGCCTCGATGCCACAATCCTTATAAAAGGAGCGAAAGCTTCTTATTTTGAGTAAAACCTATCAAACCTTTCACTTTTCAAGGTTTTGCTCAAAAGACAAGTACTTCCCAATGATTTCAAAACCTCAACCGTTTATATCACTAGTTGAGGGGAGTATTTGATGAAAACTTTGTTCACAAATTGTTCACAATGGTCACTCTTCCCGCAACACTCAAAATGGTCATATTTATTCTCAAAATGTTTCAAAATAACATCTTATATGCCATTTTGAGGGGGAGAAAATTATGTGATAAAATATGTTGTACAAAATGCAAATGAATCATGTACCTCGGACTTAACCTACGAATTACGGTACTAAACTGCTTGTAACTCGAAAAGACTTGTCACAGACGGGTAATAATTTCAAGCTAGTTCGCTAGTGATGTAAACGTGTCTCGCAAAGGACTTGTCTCGAGTAGAAAGTACCATTCGAGAAACTTTTGATAGACATGAACTCGACGGGTTTGACAACCTTCCAAGGTTTGTCTACACCTTCAAGGTAGTTATTAGAGTTAGTTGTCACCTAAAAGTCGACAATGCAACTCTTTAACTATTCAACGTAACCGTGTCTCGCGGAGATTGTCTATCTTTAGTGGATCAATTCATAAAGTCGCGCTCTTTCCTCGCGGTGCATTTAACCATTAAAACTATTAAGCACATGTGGAGGGAGTATTTATGCAAAACTTATCTCTCACCGTGGTTCAAACATGTTTTTCATCTACAAACCCTTTGAGAGATAATTTTTACTTACGATGGTTATAATGGCAAACATAGGATAGTCATGGAGTTATAAGGTGACTAAGGTTAGGAATAACTGTCTATGATCCGCCAGAGGAGAGGATCTACCCAAGGACACTACCATTAGTTAGTGTTAGAAGTCCTTAGGAATGATTATAAAAGGAGAAATGAGAATCGGAGAAAGAAGGAGTTGAAGAATCAAAAGAAATGTAAAGTAAAGGGTGAAAAGAAATAGCCCTCAGTTATTCAACTTAGGGCGACACCGGTTCAATTCATATACTCTTTGGTTGTCACTTAGTGACACCGGTATTGAAGATTAAAAGTCGTCATGGACCCGATGGCGCATGCACTAAACCTTCTAGCCACTCAAGTTTCTCTCAATGAAACTTGTTTCATTCTCACAGGAACCCTACATAACCTATTGGCTTTCTCTTAGAGATCATTGGTATTGAAGAAGGAGACCTCTCCCTAGTCTCCGCTCGGAAAACCAAAACGCACTATTGAGTCTAGAGCCACGAGATTCATCAAAAGATCTCTTAGGAACACTTGACATTTAATCACTTGTTGATCAACAATAAGATCTTGATGATTCAAAGGTTCATATCGAGTCCTTCATAGATCTTAGCAACTGTCGAGAACATTTATGAGAGGTTCACATCCGCGATCCTCGGTGGTGAATGGAAACTCCCGCCAGGTCAACATCAAATGACCACGGCAGGTCGCTTCGTAACTCCCCGGATTACGCTGGAGTGTGTCTCAAACGGTCTGATCGTGAGGTGATGCTTGGTGTACCTTAGCGACTCATCCGAATCAGATGTATTTGGTACATCGCGTTATCTCACTTGTGGGACTCAGGTTCGAGAACGGCCTTTGTAAGAATCGAGTTGTGTTTTCACACTATGTCATTAACACTCTCAAGTTCAAACTTGTAAGTCTGAAACCGCTTATTACTAACCATTTGCAATGTTTTCTTCTTATGGAAGCTCGGGAGCGGGATGATCGTCTTGATTCTTCTCATGTTCACACCAACATCATCACTAATGGAAGTTCTATTCAAATGCAACACAACCGTCGAAATGATTCTTCGTCAAACCAAAGAATCTACAAAGTTAAAGACTTAGAGAACTTCATCAAGATTGAATTCCAACGTCATAGGCGTGTGAGCATGTTGAAGAATGATGTGGAGACCTTTGGAGCAAATGAAGGCACTGAACTGCGATCGATGTAGACAACAACATACTATCACTTTCACCACAAAGAACAATGATCAAAGAACAAAGTCAATGATGACGTCAAAGCGAACTGCTCAAAGTTAACGATCTCTACACCGGGAGATTGTTGAATCAAGACTATTCCTCTCACAAGAAAGAAGAATGTCGATAGCGTCAATGCTACTATTACATCAACGCCTTCACCGTTTACATTCATATATACTTGAGGGAGATTGTTGGAATCACTCCTAAACAAGATTTCAAGTATTTATATTTCATATGTAATAGGTAGCTTTATTATGGCCTTTATGTTTGTTTAAGGTCCGACATTATGTAGAAGGCCCATAAGTCGAGGCCCAAGCTCAATAAGGAATAGGGAAGGAGAGGAGTGTTGCCCTAGCTCCTTGCCTATAAATACAATGTAATAACCTTCATTTGAAGGTTGGTTGTTCAAGTTTTCTCTTTCACTACACTCTCACGCATAACCGGTCTAGTATACTTGTGTGTGTGTGTTTGGTTTACTTGTTCAATCGCCTTATCTCTTCTCTTATAAGCTTGTGTTGTAAAACTAGTGACCTAACAATGGTATCAATCGCCAAATAGTTGGGTGTACTCGCTTGTTTTGAAGTTTTGGTTTGGGTTTACGCGTAAACATAACACAATCTTTGGCACGCTTAAAACTAATTTTTACACTTTTGAATCCAAGATTCTTGTACTTTCAACGTTATTAGGTGTTAAACTATTGGTTTTGGCAAAAGTTTGGAACTTTACGTGTTTTTCCTTGTTTTTAAGCTTGTTTTGTGCACGCAAGTGTTATCCTATGCGAATCGTTTTAAGTGCTTTGGATCATCAAGTTTCACACTTTTGTGTTATTTTGGTGTTATTGAAGCTATTTCAACACACAAAACCGGTTTAGAAACACATTTGATAGAATCAAAGTTACGAGTAATCTTCGCGTAACAAAACCCTAAAATTACGCTGTAAGACTTTCCTTGGTTTGATCTTCAATTTTCGGTTTATTCCGTGTTTTCTTACTTGGATAAGTCCGAAAATACGTCGACTTTGGATATCTTTTGCAACGTGAAGTGTAAAGATCACTTGGGATAAAACCCTAATCTTACGCTTAAGCATAAAGCTTACGCAGAGAAAATCTTACGCTTAAGATTCATCTTACGCGTGAGACTTAGTCCCACGACAAGGTAATCCTCGCCTAACTTTCACGCCTAACTTATCGCTTACGCGTAACTTTAGTTTTTTTCCCGCCACGCCAGAAGCTAAATCCTACGCCAGAATCATTCTTGTTACGCGTAACTTTGGTGTTTTCTACGCATAAGTGCTACTTGGTTTATTGTGATTTCTCGCCTAAGGATACTTCATCAACAAAGGTTCATTCGACTACAAAGATCCATTCTTACTACACAAGTTTATAATCATGTCTCAACCACCATACTCTAACTATTTCCCTCACACTTATAATCATCAACAACAACAACAATTAACTCCACAACATCAACAATGGAATCAACAACAAGCCATTTATCAACAACAATTTAATCAAGAACATACTCCACAACTTGGTGCAATTCCACAACCACAAATGGTTCAACCACAACCAAGCATTCAAGTTCAACCCTACACAACTAATTTCAATCAACATCCATCACGGACAACTATGAAGGAACCCACTTGGTTTGCTAAGATGTGTGAAGCTTTAGCGACCAACAATCAATTCATGAAGTCGATCACTTGATAGACCTCCAATGCTCACTCCAGAAACTACGATCAATGGGTGATAAGGTTCTTTAGGTTCGTGATCCGAAGAAGCCACATGGAAAGTTCTTAAAGAAGGTTATCTTGAAGGTCCATTTGAAATGCCTCTTGTCATTGTGCCCGGAGATCCAAATGCGCTCCACCAAGAGATGAACAAACCAACATTGCTATCAAGCAGTATTTAAATCCTACGTAACTTCTACACTATGAAGTCGATGAACTTGCAATGGAATACATCCTTTTAGGATTACCAAACCCAATTCTTCGTAGTGTTGATGCTCAAAAGACCGCACAAAAATGTGGGATCATATTCGCCTTCTTATGGAAGGATCTCATGCTCAATCGGGAGGATTTGGAATCCAAAATTTACTTGGCTTATGAACACTTCATGATTGAACACGGAGAGACACTGAGTGTGTCTCATACGGTCTCACATCGTGAGGTGATGCTTGTGTACCTCAATGACTCATCTCGAATCAGATGTACTTCGCACATCGCGTTATCTCACTTGTGGGACTCAGCTCAGAACGGCCTTTGTAAGAATTAGAGTTGTGTTTTCACACTATGTCGTTAACACTCAAGTTCAAACTTGTAAGTGCCGGAAACCGCTTATTACTAACCGCTTGAAATGTTTTCTTCTTATGGAAGCTCGAGCGGGATGATCGTCTTGATTCTTCTCATGTTCACCCCTACATCATCACTAATGGAAGTTCTATTCGAATGCAACACAACAATGTAATGATTCTTCATCAAATCAAAGAATCTACAAAGTCAAAGACTTAAAGAACTTCATCAAGATTGATTTCCAACGCCAAAGAGCGTGTGAGCATGTTGAAGAATGACGGGAGACACCGGAGCAACAAGGCACTGAAAGCGCATCGATGCGCATAACAACATACTATCACTTTCACCACAAAGAACAATGATCAAAGAACAAAGTCGAGATGACGTCAAGCATAACTGCTCAAAGATAACTATCTCTACACTGGGAGATTGTTCAATCAAGGCAATTCCTCTCACAAGAAAGAAGAATGTCGGAAGACGCCACAACTACTATTATATCAACGCCTTCACCGCTTACATTCATATATACTTGAGGGGAGATTGTTGGAATCACTCTAAACAAGATTTCAAGTATTTATATTTCATATGTAATAGGTAGCTTTATTATGGCCTTTATGTTTGTTTAAGGTCAAGCTTATGTAGAAGGCCCATAAGCTTGATCCAAGCCCAATAAGGAATAGGGAAGGAGAGGGTGTTGCCTAGCTCCTTGCCTATATAAACTCTTGTAAACCCTCATTTGAGGGTTGGTTGTTCAAGTTTTCTTTTCACATACTCTCTACGCCTAAACCGCCTTTAGTATAACGTGTGTGTGTGTGTGATACTTGTTCATCCGCTTTTATCTCTTCTCTTATAACTTGTGTTTGTAAAACTAGTGACCTAACAAATACTCCTAAACCATTGTTAGGCGATTGATACCAATTGTAGGAGCACGTTTTACACCAACCTTACGCGATACCACCTTATCATAAGATGAACACACGAACTAAACACAAACGTTATGCGTAAAGATGAAGAAAGATTAAGAGAAAGATGGTGACTTGATGTTATAAAACCGTGTATGTGTAGAGAAAGATGAAAACAAGATGTTGTATATTCAAAGTAAAACACACACACAGCACACCCTCAAATGACCATTTGAGGGGTATATATACTACAAGTACAAGATGCCCTAAAGGGCTTTTCATGGGCCTCGTGGTGGACTTGGATTGGATTGGGTTACATGAACTTATTCAAGGCTAGCTTAACATAACTTCTAGCCAATTAGCTTAGTCCAATCCACGAGCCCGTTGACTATTCTAATATAATATCTAACACACGTTACAAAGTTCCTAGATGTGAATGACCATCACTTTTAATAAAATGTTACGGCTAACAATAATCCAGGTGAATTGTTGCCCCTGTTGAGATCGAACATGATGAGATATTCCCCGAGTGGTCTAAGGTTATTCTCATCGATGGAGGGTGTCGGGTCAAAGGCCTTAGTTGTTGCCCAAAACTCCCCGAGGAGGTTTTGGTACAAGATTGAGGACACCGAACAAAGGCCGTTTTCAATGGCGATTATACAAAATTGCATAATGTCCTTATAGGTCGGGACAATTGAGGATATTCAAAATTTCCTATGACATTATTTGTTTTAAATTCAACATTGCTAAGATGACCTACCCACTGTGAAGCAAATCAAGAGATTGTGTTCTTGCCATTTCCATTAAAAAGGTTTTAGGGTTTTGAGAAGAATAACTTGACAAGAACAATCAAAAGTTTTGAATCTCTTGTTGTGATGAAAAACTTTGTAAAGGTTTACAAAGAAGATTTTTCGTAAAAGATTTGAGAACACAAATATTTCGGGTTTGAAAAGAGATTTTGACAGTAGTTTTGTTTGCGTAAATCTTTTGTGTGTTATAAGGATTTTATGAGGGTATTTATAGGGTGTTGAGAGGGTTGTTTGTGCAAACATGGATTTGTAAAGTCGGTTTTGAAAATGTTTTGAATTTCCACATTTAACGCTACACTCGCTGCTCGGGGTCAAAGGAACTTCCTTTTCTTCGAGCAAGTTTTATAACACCCTAGGCAATGAACCTAATCGTTGTAGTGTAGTATTAGGGTAAGCCACGGGTATTGATATCGTTCTCAGAGGAATAGGAATGCTAGTAAAAGTTACTACGCTAAGGTTGGGGTTGAGGAAGATTATTTTTATCTTTTATGTTTTTTAGGAATTAGAAAGGTCTGAATCTCGGGTTTGGATTTGGGGTTGGTATTTCTCTGGATTACTCTACTTATCTAATTATCTAATTTAAGGTGTATGTAGTCTATGTCTAATTATTGTGTGCTCGTATGATAGTTTAAATATGTGTTTACTTAGGTTTTATTACTCCTTAATTATCTCCTATTGATGGTTGAATTGTCACGCCCTTATTCTTAATCGCGTTGTGTGTCTAAAGTTGTAGGGTATCGCTTATCCCTAACTCTTTGAAACTACCAAAGGGTCTCGTCTACAAAATCTCTAGGAATTATAAACTCTAACTCTAAGGTACTCTTTGGATGGTTTAGCCTACAAATACTCTAGGTGTTATAGCCTAAGGTTCAAAAAGATTAATCAAGCATTAACTACACAACAAATGACCTATCGCATTACTAGATCATTAACAATTAAGATAAGAGACAACCAATCAATATTCAATAATCAAGTTTCATATTACCTATGCAAACACACAAGAAAATTAGCCGGACATGGAGAACATGCAAGCATACACACAAATAATTGAAGACATAATTGAATTAATGAAGTAAAGCACTTATCTTGTGGTAAGATAGGGTTTGGAACCCTAAAATACTGTACAAGACAGCCTTGGTTCGGTTTAGGTTTTACTCCAAAGACTACACACTAAAGCGAAAAATTCGGATTCTATATATAAGATTACAATCGCGACGGCGCCACCTTATGATTTGTGACGCCGCTGGTCGCCGCCATTAGGGTTTCGTCTTGGCCACATTAGTCTTGGCGACGGCCACCTTAAGCTTGTGGCCGTCCCTTCATTCTCTCGACGCCGTCGATCAAATCTAGGCCGTGCGAGTTGCGACGGCCTACTCTTTTAAAGCCCGACACCGTCACTTGAAAATAAGCAATTTGGCTACCGTGGTCGTCACAAAAGTGCTCCGACGGCGCGCAATTAACACCGACGTCGTCCCTTGTATTTCAAAGACTTGAGTGTCTCGATTCTTGACTTTGGCCATTTTCTTCATATATCCGCGCTTTTCGTCCAAATAAGTGCCATTCCAAGAATTTGCCTTCAAGAGACCTAAAAGTGAAAAGGAACGATATTAAGTAATAACGGATACAAAAGTGATCAAATAGGGGCTTAAACGACCCTCAAAAGGTACATTTTAAAACCTTATCAAATATCCCTACACTTGGTATTTGCTTGTCCTCAAGCAAATGTGCTTTTAGCCAATTAATTTATAAGTTAGGGGTCATGAAGCATTGGTTTAGAACAATCCACAACACATATAAGCCCCGAAAGTCATAACAAGCACGGAATTACATACTAGCACCTCACGAGGGTGTTTGGATACTCACATCTCTCGGGTGTATATGAAATATATCAAAGTGGAAATGGAAGATAAACACTCATTAACCGGTCCTAGTACATAGATTACCATAGGCTTGAGACTAGATCAAACCTCCATCGCTTTGGCGTAAGCACCTAGAAAGACTATCAAAGAGGTCTTTAAAGGGTTGTAATGTTAGGCTTACGGTAGGGAAACAAAGGGTTTGGTGGGATAGGCTATTTAGTGGTGGCAAGTCAAAAATCTCTATGTTACAAGCATACGAAGAATGGCGTTGCTAAGCCAAGACTCGACACTCTAAACTTCTAGATAACTAAAACAAACAAACATAAATTTAAAGGATAGATGTAGGATGGTAGCCCATATTTTCTTTTGAACACTTTATTTTTTCTTTTCTCTTTTTCTATTTTTTCGATTTTTTTTCATACACTTTTACTCTACCATCCTCTACGGTAACATCAAAATGATAGGGATTAATAGGCACATCCTTACACTTGAGTTTTTATTACTCTAACACTAATTTGACCCGAATTGAAAAGATCAAAACACTTGGAGTACGTTATTGCGCAAATAAGGAATTTAACGCCCTTTAGTCATTTCATAAACTTTAACTTTTCCTATGAGTCCCAATCGTCCCAAAATCGTGTACAAAGATATGACTCGACTTAGCAACTCATGCAAGCAACTTGATAATTGAACTAAGGGTTTAGGGTGATAACAATAATGCACTAAAAGTGAGTGCATACAAGGTAGGCTAAGGCGATTTGGGTGTATATTTGGGGTGGGGTGTAAACAATGCTCTTCATTGATATTCGAAAAACCGAAACATCACGAGAACCGCGAAAAGGATAGGCTCGAGGGGTTAACTAGGGTATCGTGTACTAAAGATGAGTACAACGCAAGGGTGTGGGGAATTACTCAACCGATATGGAAGAAGTAATTATATTACGAATATCAAACAAGGGTTATCCTAATGCCTCTTATCATTTAGTTATTCCTAACTACACAAGTGTAGTCTTACTAGCAATCTTGGGATGCATCACAAAACAAGTTCTAGAATCTAATATACTACCGGTTCACACTCTAAGCATTAAAGATGAATGCTTTAATTCCTACTAATCTAAGGGTGATCCTCACATTTTGGGTGGAATTTAGTGGTAAAGGGTTTTGTGCTAGTCATGCAACTTCCTATCCGTGAGACGCTTTTGTTAAGACTAATGGCCCACCCTATATGTCATGAAAAATTTTAAATTTGGTGCCAAAATTACCCTAACCGACATTTTCTCATGGTTTATTACACAAATACAATTGGACAAAGCAAATAATCAAGGATAAGCATAGTTTCAAAGTTCCTGCTTTATTTTCCTCCCTACACTTAAACCGAACATTGTCCCCAATGTTCCCGTAAAGTATCAAAGTTATGATAATAGAAGGTAATTAAAACAAAAGAAACTAATACTCCCCGATTAGCTCGGTAGGATCCGTGTAAGTGGTGGTTAAATTCATTCCAAGAAGAATGTATGCGTGAAAAGCTCCTTCCAATCTTATGTATCTTCTTCTTAATAAATTAAACTCCGCACACTTGAAGAAAACAAACGAAACCTTCACAGTAAAATCGGCGGTAATAATATATATAAGACTCTATTAAACTAGGATATAATGCTTGTGGAATGGATGTTTACAATTTCTAGAAAATTAAGACCGGAAAATTCCAAAATTTATAAGTAGTTCGAAAAACGAAAAAAGTAATGTTGTTTTACTCCTTCCCGACGCCGTCGGTTGCGATCTCGACGCCGTCGTTATCCCGACAAAAAGCGGTCTGCAATTTTCGAAAAAATTCGGAAAATTTACATCTTTAGAATGGAAAATTTCGCAAAACATCCATTATGACTCGATACAAGCATTTGACTCGAACAAACACACATATATATCTTTTAATTAATTGTTATTCTCATGTTTACGCTTTTTTTGGCGTGTGTAATCCTCCCTACACTTATCTTTTATGTAAAATACCTTTATATGCAATTAAGACGAGGTTAAAAACAAAATAAAGCATTTTTACAAATTTAAACATGAGAATAAACAATCAATAAAAGATATATGATACTAACAAGCAAACAATTAAGCATGGGTTGCCTCCCACGAAGCGCTTTTCTTTATTTATTAGTCTTGTAGCTAGACTCGTAGTCGTGCTCCTACGTTGTCTCGTGCACACTCACGTGCTCATACTTAAGCCATTCCAATGTTCTTTCATTCTTTTTGTAATCATCTCCTAATTCTAGGCATTTTTTGTAATACCGCTTAGTTTTCTCATATGGGTACCTAAGTCCACCTTGCTTATCCCTTTCACTAAGCAATGGAATAGGGGTCATTCTATTACATGCCTCAATATCCCTATGTTTAAACCTAGGATGAGCGCGTGGCATTTGGTAGATAAAGTCTTCAACTTCATCAGAGAATGTAATTAGACCATCAATCATCCGTTCATTCAACCTAGTCATTCTTTTGAAAGGTTTTCCAAAATTACTTGAGTGAGGTCTTTATCAATAAATTCTTCTAAGTCTTCTAAGACCATGAATTCTACCAAATAAGCAAAGCTTCCAACAAACACGTGCAAATGAGTGATCGCTTAACAACATTGTTCCCTTGATAAGTTAACTCATTGATCTTGATTTTATTGTATAGGTCCTCGAGATTAAGTTCAAAGGAAAGAATGAATTCAAGTAAGCATCGAACCCTTCTAATCCTATTTTGCAAGGGAATTGCATGTTGAAGGGACCATCTTTCTCAATTCTACACCTATGGTCAAAACATTGGGAGGGGTCTTCCTCCATTTCAAAACTAACTTCATTGATGACCTCCCCGCTATCAAGTGCTTCACCATAATCAAACTCCTCATCGGAATCTGAGTCATAGAAAGGACTTTGTTGTTGCCAATTTATCTCATTATGCCCTAAGTGATTTCCAAAATGGTGAACGGGTGAAGGGTTTTGTGGGATTGCGTTCTCAATTTCGGGATTGGGAACGGGTAGGGTGAAGAATCTTCGGCGGAAGACTCGGATCATGGTGAGTGATGAATTTTACGAACAAAGGTCACGAAGAAGGGGGATAGACTACGAGAAAGCTAAAAATGAGAAAAAAATTTTTACTTGATAGGAATCAAGCAAAGAAACCTAAACGAAGTGGACTACTAACTAGCTATTCTATTCCCCGCAATGCGCCAAAACTTGATAACGCTACACGCTGCGCTCGGGGTCAAAGGAACTTCCTTTTCTTAGAGCAAGTTTTATAACACCCTGGAAGTGAACCTAATCGTTGTAGTGTAGTATTAGGGTAAGCCACGGTATTGATATCGTTCTCTGGGAATAGGAATGCTAGTAAGAAGTTACTACGCTAAGGTTGGGGTTGAGGAAGATTATTTTTATCTTTTATGTTTTTAGGAATTAGAAAGGTACTAATCTCGGGGTTTGGATTGGGGTTGGTATTTCTACCGATTACTCTACTTATCTAATTATCTAATCTAAGGTGTATGTAGTCTATGTCTAATTATTGTGCTTGTATGATAGTTTAAAGATGTGTTTACTTAGGTTTTATTACTTCTAATTAATTATCTCCTATTGATGGTTGAATTGTCACGTCCTTATTCTTAATCGCGTTGTGTGTCTAAAGTCGTAGGGTGTCGTTTATCCCTAACTCTTTGAAACTACCAAAGGGTCTCGTCTACAAAATCTCTAGGAATTATAAACTCTAACTCTAAGGTACTTTTGGATGGTTTAGCCTACAACTACTCTAGGTGTTATAGCCTAAGGTTCACAAAGATTAATCAAGCATTAACTACACAACGAATGACCTATCGCATTACTAGATCATTAACAATTAAGATAAGAGACAACCAATCAATATTCAATAATCAAGTTTCATATTCCCTAAGCAAACACACAAGTAAATTAGCTGGGACATGGAGAACATGCAATCATACACACAAATAATTGAAGACATAATTGAATTAATAAAGTAAAGCACTTATCTTGTGGTAAGATAGGGTTTGGAACCCTAAAATCTTGCATAAGACACCTTGGTTCGGTTTAGGTTTTACTCCAAAAGACTACATACTAAAAGCGAAAAATTCGATTCTATATATAAGATTACAATCGCAACGCGCCACCTTATGATTTGTGACGTGTCCGGGTCGCCGTCATTAGGGTTTCGTCTTGGCCACGTTAGTCTTGCGACGACGCCACCTTAAGCTTGTGGCCGTCCTCTTGATCTCGACGCGCCTAGATCAAATCTAGGTTGTCTGAGTTGCGACGGCCTACTCTTTTAAAGCCTGACACCGTCACTTGAAATAAGCAATTTGGCTACTGTGTCGTCACAAAAGTGCTCCGACGGCGTCACAATTAACACCTGACGCCATCCCCTTGTATTTCAGCAGCTTGAGTGTCTCGATTCTTGACTTTGGCCATTTTTTTCATATATCCGCGCCTTTTCGTCCAAATAAGTGCCATTCCAGCAATTTGCCTTCAAGAGACCTATAAAGTGAAAAGGAATGATATTAAGTAATAACGGATACAAAAGTGATCAAATGGGGGCTTAAACGACCCTCAAAAGGTACATTTAAAACCTTATAAGCCACCCTCCACTACCCGCAAAATCCCGTTTTCAAGAGAATAGATTGCGATGCGGTAAAGTGCACTTTTGCGAAATAAAATATCACTAAGATATTTTATGTGAGAGAGAGCATTTAATGCCAAGTGGGGATGAGGTAAGTTTGTGAGGACCTTGATATGGTTGATGATAAGACAATGAGACATATATTCCTATATTAAATTGGCATAGTTACCAACCTAGGACATTTAAGTAACGATACTTGTATCATTTAGTTACTCATTCAATGCTCAATATTAAATGTCGGGGTCCCCGAATAAGTCTTACTCATTCGGTGAGAGGTTGTATTGTGGGTTTTGTTCGGGAGGAGGAACCATTTCAGAGAACTTATTGAGATTGGTTTTCGATGCCCGACTTTCAATGTCAAGCATTCCCAATTCAAATTTTCGCCTCAAGGTAGGTTCATCCAAGGGTTTGGTGAAGATATCGCAGATTGATATTAAGTGGGGATGAAATGGAGTTCTATGTCTCCTTTCATTATGTGGTCCCCGATGAAGTGATATCGATATCAATGTGTTTGGTTCTTTGATGAAGGACGGGGTTGTTGGAGATTGCAATTGCCTTGGTGTTGTCACGAAGATGGGTACCATTTTGTAATGGATGTCATAGTCACCGAGTTGACTTTTCATCCATAAAACATTGGCATAACATCCTGCGGTAGCTACATACTCGACCACCGAAGACATAGCCACCGATTGTTGCTTTTAGCACTCCAACAAACCGCTTTTCCTCCAAGAAATTGACAGACCACGAGGTACTTTTTTCGTCCATGTTGCGACCAAGATAATCGTAATCGAGTAACCTTTGAGATCAAACCACGAGCACTTTGGATAATAGAGTCCAAGGCTTGGGGTTCCTTCTTGATACCGAGTATTCTTTTGGCTGCAGCTGAGGTGGGATTCTTTGGGATTGGTGATATCTTGCAATTAGACAGATGAGAATTGTATGTCCAGTCCGGAAGCGCTTAGATACATCGGTGAGCCAACAATCCTCTACGAAATGGGTTTGATTGATTTTGCCAGTGAGATAAGGTCCAAGGTTGTTAGGAGGGACCATTGGTGTCTTCACCGAGGCACGTCGGATATCTCATATTTCTTCAAGAGATTTCTTGTGTATTTCTCTTGACCGGTAGAGATTCCTTTATCGGTTTGCACGATTTGTAGTCAAGGAAGTATGTGAGTTCACCCATCATGCTCATTTCAAACTTCTTTGTCATCGCTTTTCAAACTGCTTGCAAAGAGTGTAGTTTGTTGAGCCAAATATGATGTGATCAACATATACTTGGACTAGTATCATATATTGTTTTGTCTCGTAGATAAACAATGTGTTGTCTATCTTTCCTCGACAAACTTGTTTTGGATCGGGAAGGTGAGAGAGTTTCATACCATGCTCGGGAGCTTGTTTCAATCCATAAAGGGCTTTATCAAGCTTGCGGACATAGTCGAAATTCACTACTCTCAAAGCCGTGAGGTTCTTGAACATACACATCTTCCTTGAGTTCACCATTCGAGAATGCACTTTTTACATCCATCTGGTAAACTTTGAAGTTCATGTAGGTAGCAATGCAAGGAAGATCCCATGGCTTCCATTCTTGCAACAGAGCAAATGTCTCATCATAGTCAATGCCTTCTTGTTGATGTAATCTTTGGCTACAAGTCGGCTTTGTTTTTAATGATGATGTCGTTTTCATCGGTTTGTTTCGAAAACCCACTTCATTCCTATGACTATGACATCCTCGAGGACATTTGATCAAGGTCATGACCTTGTTTTATCAAACTGAAGTTCATCTTGCATGGCACGAACCAGACTTAGGTGTTTAAGAGCCTCGGTGACACTTTTGGGTTCTATATCGATAGGTAATCGACATATAGACATTCATTGGTCAAGTCTGCGAGCTAACTTAGCGACCATGCTTCTAGTGAGCATGCCCTCGGTGGGTTCACCAATGATGTTTACAAGCTCAATGTCACGAGATTTTGTCCACTTACTTTGTGGTCTAGGATCGAACTTGAGGAGGTCACCGGAGATTCGAGTGAGTTACGGTGCATTAGCCACATAATCATTAAGAACATCCGCTTGAGATGTCTTGTTCGAGTTGGGTTTCATGAATCACGGGTTCACGATCATTTGGATCGATGTTGCCTATCCCAAATAGGACCGATTGATTATTAATGAATTCACCGGCGGTTGGTTGTGACGAGTTGTGAGGTAAGACATAATATGAGATGTCAATATCGACTGGTATGAGGAATTGATTTGGTGTTATACTCATCGGAGGATATCTTGATGAGTTATCAATTCCTATTTCCTCCACCGAGGTGTTGGTAAACCCGATGCTTTCGAACTCTCATCAAAGGTGACATGAAAGGTTTTCTCAACTTGTTGTCTCATTGTGTTAAATACCACGAAGGCTTTGGAGATCGGTGAGTAACCTAGAAGTATCCATCATCGACCTTAGCATCAAATTTGCCTAGATGATCCTTGTGGTGATGAATAAACACAGGACATCCAAACACATGAAAGTAGGCGATGTCGAAGTATAACTTTGAATATCTCATATGGGATTTTGTTATGTCTTTTGACAATGATTGACTGTGTTTGAGTGTAACAGTTGTTTTAACTACTTCGATCCGAAATGCTTTGAGAGCCGAGCCATTTAACATGGTTCTTGCAGCCTCAATGAGAGTTCTGTTTTTCCTTTCGACCACCCCATTTTGTTCGGGGGTGTAGGGAGATGAAAAGTTTTGGGATATTCCTTTTCATCACGAAACTCTCAAGCTCATCATTTCGAACTCGGTACCATTGTCGATCTGATTTGTTTAACAATAATGTCATTCTCGGTTTTCAATGTTCACGATGAATGACATTATTGTGTCATTGCGACTTTTTTTGAAAGAAAGTATACCCAGTGTATCTTGAAACTCGTCAACAATGACAAGTGTATACTTCTCATCTTTGGATTGATCTAGGGTTGATGGTCCAAAGAGATCCATATCAAGAGGTGAAGGCGACTTTGATGGAGAAATTTATTTTGTTTTGAAAGATGCTCTTTGATGTTTGCCTTTTCACAGTCGAGCATGGTTTATCTTTTGCAAAACCAATGATGGTAAGCCAGTACCTTGTTTTGTTTTGCCGGGTTGTTGATGTTTTGAAGTTTAAGTGAGAGAGTCGCTTGCCAAAGCCAGTTGATAGTTTCAATTGGCTTTGGCAAAGAGACAGTTCCATCTTGAGAAAGAGTAGGCATGTCTAAGACATAAACATCATCTCTTCTAGGAGCAATCGAAACAACCTCTTTGTTGGCATTGAAAATGGTACCTTGTTTTTCATTGAATTGCACAATGTACTTAGCATCACATAGTTGACTAACTGCGATGAGATTGTATTTGAGACCATTGACATAAGCTATTCTAGAGAAACTATTCCATTGCGCCATTGAACCATAACCTTCAGGTGGGACATGATGAGTTATCACCAAATACTACCTTGGGTCTGGTTCCTTTACATACTTGTGCATATACTCCTTCACACCACCATGCTTCGAGCATCCACCGCCTAGATGCCAAATAGGCTCCTGGCGTGTCTTTGCACAAGTAGTAAAGCGAATTAGTTTCTCTTAGTGACCCACTTCTTGGTGGGCTTGGGTCTCAAGGTCTCTTTGAATTTGGCAATCGATTCATGGTCGATGGTTGAGTGCATTGTGCTACCACGTGTTTTGCATTTAGAGACCGAGGATGACTCGGTGATATTGGGTTGCTTGGAACTTCTCCTTGCATGGATGACACTTTGTCATGCCGGGATGTCTTATGAGTTTGGATTTGCCAAATATCACAAATGGGTTCATAAGACAATCATCGGTGATGATCATTAAACCACAATGTGGACAAGGAGGAAGGGTTTTGTTCTAAATTTTTGAGCGCACTTGACGGTTGAAGCATCGCGATGACCAACTTCACCGAGTGAACTTACATATTGTAAGTGATCGGTTATGTGATCATCCTTTTGCGATCATACAAAAAGGATTCTATAACGATTGTCGATGGTATGGCCGGTATAGTGGCATAGATCACACTACGCTTGGATTTGGGTTTTGACTTGGACATTGAGGAACTAGAGGAAGTCGACTTTGTCTCCTTGATTGATTCGGGGACTTTTTCAATGGATTCCATCTTTCGGTTAGCTTCCTCACAAGTTCGATCCGATTCTTTGAATTTGGTTTGCTTCATGGGAGTCAAGGATGTGGAAGTCTCGGTGGAGTAGACTCTTGTTGAGTTGGTTTTGTTGGCCTTTTAGTGATGGTTCTACCAAGTCCGACCTTTCTTTTGGTGAATGAGGATTGAATTGCATTGGAGTAAGCTCGAGCTTGGTGCGGCCCACGAAGAGGTTCCAGGGGGCGTTGCATTAGACTACGCCCGGACTCAATGTGTTCGGATTACTAGGCACATCGTGAGTCGAAGCATGCTCTTAAGAGCTTGACTCGTGCTCTAGAATTCTTCGAATCGAAATTAGGAAGCTTACTATCGGGATTAACCCGATCAATCCAATCACCGGGCTTGGGACTAGTCAACATCTTGGTAATCATACCACCGGACACAAATGGCTTAGGACCTGGTCTTTGTTGAGAGAGTCGGAAGATGATCTTCACTAAGACTCTCTTGCTACTTGGGGCTCCCACATCATCAAAGACCACAGGATTCTTAGCGACCAACTATCAAGAATATCTTGAACCTTTTGAGTTCGTCTTGAAGAGCTGATTTCTTTTAACTAGTTCGGTATTTTGAATTTGCAAAGTGATGACCTCAAGCTTAGCTTGTTTTAAAAGAAGCAGTTCATCCCTACACTTGTTTAATTCAAAACTTAGCTTGTTGTATTTTGAAAAATATTCGGTCTTTGCTCTTCTACTGAACTTAAGGTCAACATTAAGATAATTCATGTAAGATCGCCAATCGAGTCATCATCCATAGAAAGTAAAATATTTACCTTTTCATTGTGATATTGACCCATTCTCCATTCACAGCATGATTCTTTCCAACAACTAGCTTGTCCTCTTACGAGAGGGCCATCGATGCTGTGACATGCACCATTTCATCATCGATGACACTGCTCTTCATCGATCGAAGGTTTCAACAACAAGGCATTTGTTTTACCCCGCATATTGAACACTTTTGTTGTTTTTGAGGGGCTGCCTCGAGCAATGCAAGCTTAGCTTTGACTTTCTTATACTTAGCTTCAAAATCAGCAGTTTGTTTTGATCAGTTGTTTTGAAAGTTTTGATGAGACTGATAGATTTTGGTTGAAATTTGCTAAAACCTAAGGACCGATTTGACCACGATGGTTTATAAGAGGGTTCGTAAATTGTTTTGAAAAATTGTCTTTTGCAAAATGACCTCTTTTGTGACACTTAAAGCATTCGGTGTCCTCATTTGCTTTAGCATTTGAAAACCTTTGTTTTCTTTTATAAACCTTGAGAGTTAGCAAGGAGTGCCCTTTATCGAAATTCGGTGTTCAGTCATTTAGGTACTCCTCACTTGATCTCTCATCGGCTCATCATTTGAATTTTCACGAAAATCTTGAACAACATTGTTAGAATAGAAAGCGAGTTGATATTGGTGATGAGGTGGTGGTGGGGACTTCTTGACTTCTTTAGACTTCTTTAAGTCGGGGTATCGTCATTGATGAGGTTTTCCTCATAGACAAATTTCCATAAATTTCGGGAACCTCAAGATTACGGATATGATTAGCATTCTAAGTCCCCGAGAGAAATTCAACCACTTCTTAGGAGACTATTGACAAAGCCAACATTGATTTCATGTTTAGACAACTTAACACCATCATTTGACAGTTCATTTAAAAGATTTTTGTAACGGTGTAAGTTTGAGACGAGTTTCGAGTCCTTAGCTCGAAGGTATTATACTCAAGTTTCGGTCCATAATCCTGCTTTTCCTTGGTATCGAAGCACCTTCATGACTATGAACCGTGTCATCCTGTGTTTGTTTGGCGTCACTACTACACTTATAATCGACTCCATAATGTCGTCGGAAGACAAGCTATTATGATACTTTTGAGCCTTTGATCCCGGTTGACCACTCTTCTCTCATCACGAGTCCATCGAGCTTGTGTTTAGGCAAACCTTCAATAGTCTTTGGGATAAATGGACCTTCATTTATACACTTGATATAATAAGGTTCCATCGATCAAATAGCAAAGCATACGCTTTTTCCATTTGTTGAATTTACCAACTTCAAGTGCAGGGGCAACGCTTGTGAATAAGCTCCACCCTTTTATCGACTAGTTGGGGTACATCAATTTCACCATCTTAAGGATCACGATTTAAAAGCGTTTAGGCGGCTTAAAAGCAGGTTTATAACCACCTTGCTCGATACCACTTGTTGTTCCCTATTCACTATAGTATAAAAGCAGGTTTAGTAAAGTAAACAAGACTAATAGTGAATCAATGACCAAAGGATATAAATAAAAACAAGAGTAATTTTCAACGTCATATTCTTATTAGAAATGAATCGAAGAATCGTTACCCTAGTACTTGCGAACGGTACTAGGGATTGAAATGACAAAGTGTTTGCAACTCCTCTCTAAGCTCGGGCTATGTCCGAGCACAACTAAAGTACCTCCGAGCTATCTCGGGGATTAAGTTGTATTGGAGGAGTGAAAGATGGCTTACGTGTATGTGTTTTACAATTCACAAGCTTAACCTTTCACTCCATCTCTTATGCTATTTATACAAGTATGATTTTAACTCTTTCCTAAGTGACAACCGACAATTTGCGTAAGACAAAATCGATGTATTTTGTCTCATTCTAAAGACTATATTAGGTAAAGGGACCAAGTCACTTTCTTCATGTCGATCTTGATCTTTGAGCCTTTTGGGAAGATTGACTTCTTGAAGATAAGTACTCGTCTTTATCGCTTCAAGCATAACCGTTTGTCCGCCCATTCTTGATCTTCATAGTCTTGGTCTTGATTCAGTTTGTCTTGATGTTAGTAGTTGGAGAAGTTTGAGGATTGATGTTTATTGTCATCACTTCTTGAATCCACCATCTTCTTCTTGACTCGATCTTCACCCTTTAAGTTCCGCCTTCGAGGTGGAGACTTCTTCTATGTCTCTTCTTGGCGTCTGAAGATGGCTCGGCTGAGGATCAGGCACTCAATGACACGTTAGTGTTTAACGGTCTAGCACTTAGGTTATTTTCTATTCAATCCTAGATTAAGGGGTTTGGTATTCTTGAACCCAGCAGTAGCCACGGCTACAAACACGAACCTAATCTTGATGCTCCGCCAAGATACAAGCAGCTTTCACCCAACATGTTCCAACAAAGAAAAAGCCATACAATCCTACCAAAATATATATATAATCCTTATCACTCTATAAAATAAATAACATCATAAGCGTGGAAAATAAGCTAATCTAACCATCATTCACACACAACCAAAATTGTCTCAATTATGAAAACTAAAAGAGCCATGTTAAGTTATTTTAATATAAAGTTGCATGATTTAAAGGAGTGTCTAGCGTGTTTGATTTAATCATCATCACCATATAAGCAGAAAATAATATCTACCATGCAACCTAAAAATGCATCTTAAGTTATCCTAACGTAAGGAAGTGTAATAAGGCTAATAAATTTGTAACCCTAAAACAATAACCCTAATATACTTGCATAGACCAAAATGACAATAATAAGAGAAATTGCATCAGCGAAAACCTAAATCTAAGATCACAAAATTAACAGAACATAAAAACGATTTCATGCCTAGTATGAATCTTGCTTTCTCAAAAAGTTTCTTCGCACAATAAAGTTGATCTACTTCTTTTGATAAAAAAAAATCGATCTACCTAATCTCAAAGCATATAAAGCAAGAAGACAAACAGTGGAAAAACTTGTGGCTATGAAAGGTTTCAAGCGGAGAAGGTAACATCATCAATCACACAACAACCATTGGATTAAAATAATAGAGTTCTGTTCGTTTCTCTGTTCACCCTCATGAACACAACGTAGCATCCAAAAACCCATCAATTTGGATCGGGCGTCGGTTAATTGGCGGTTATTTGTGCTCGGACCATCACCGATTGGGCTGTGGGAAAGAAGAAAGGTGTTAGATACGGTGAATAGGACGGGTCGGGTACCACAACATTAATTTACGTTTAGGCTGGAAAAAACCGGAATAGACCCAAAGTTGGGCTCCGACAATCCTGCTTATTGTTATGTATATATAATGTTCGGGGGAAATTGCATATATATCCATCCGAAGCCTCATAATTACATATATATCCAACGAAAGCTCAAAATTGCATATATATCTCTTCAAAGCCTTAAATTATCTATAAATATATATATATATATATATATATATATATAATATATATATATATATATATATATATATATATATATATATATATATATATATATATATATATATATATATATATATATATATATATATCCAAATGATTACTTTAAATATATATTTAATAGAAAAAAATGTCTAATAATTATAATTGATATATAAAATGACGATGACACCCTCCCCTTTTTTCTTTTTTTTAATTTACAAAATATCCTTTTATTGGTTTGAATTTTATTATGTCATTTGATCTATATATATAGGAGTTTACGTTTAGATGGAACGATGTATAGTGCAGTTGATATTCTTATTCAAGATTAATCGATACTGAACACGGTTGAGTCGTCGAACATTGTTGCTATTTCTTTTCTTAAAAAATAGTTAAAGGATATTTTATAAGCGAAAAAATAAAAACATACATACATATATATATATATATATATATATATATATATATATATATATATATATATATATATATATATATATATATATATATATATATATAGTGTTGTATTCTATCGATCGATATTAGATCTGAGTCCTTTCTGTACCCTTCCAAATCAATATCAACCGTTAGATCACTTAATCAATGGATGAGATCACTTGTGCCTTAAATGTAATAAATTGAAGATCAAGCCATTACTTAAAAGCTAAAAGGGTAATCATGGTATTTCTATTTACCCCTAAAATAGTGCGAGTTAACCCACCCACCATCTATCCTCACAAAAACAATTAACCGTCTCCCAAAATCCTCTCCTACAGATCAAAACATCATTAATCTTTTTGGATCGAGCAAGCATCAAGTATTATGAGGAAAAATAAATGTCACCAATCTCTTTGGATCGATGTCATCTCATTCGATATCTACAAGGTTAGTAACTATTTTTAATTCGATTTAAAAAAAAAATGGATTTGGTCTTAGATGCGGGCAAAGCGAATCCGATTTATGTTGGTGATAAAGTTTATAATTTATGGATATTGTTTTTCTAATCAATTTTCTAAATTTGATAAGGTTTAATAATAATTAATCTAGATTTTCATATTTGATATATAGCGTGTGTGCGATCTTAGTTTCGAATCGAATATTGTATTAAATCTCATAGGTATTTTGAAGGTGGTATTTGTATTGTTTCACAGAAACTTTATTTATGGTCAATCGTAATTTATCTTGTCTAATGTTTTCCAATTTCAAAAGGTTCCTCTTTATGAACTTATAAGGATTTTGATAATTCTTATATATGTGATCTTATGACAATATGACCTTTTATGGGATGACAGATATGTTTATGGCATGGTTGTTGCTAGCATTTATTATGTTTAATGTGTGTAAACAACATTAAAATGATGTATATTCGACGGTAAAAGCTTTGGTAGATGAAAGAAGTTTTTGAGGGTATATTGTTTGGGTATGCTCTTCTAGTTGTTATTGTTTAAAATTGCATTAGCTATTATTAATAAGATTAAATATTTAATTTTTATTTTTGTTTCAAAACAAGTATTGTGTTTTCGTGCTTTATAAATCGTCTTTAATTGAAGTTTATGTGGCCACAGAAACATACATGTTTTTGGAAGCGTGGACCTATGTTCTAATAAATTTGATGAATTGGAAGATAAAGTGAAGAGTCTTACATGTTTTTGGAAGGCGTCATAGCGTGGACACATGAAACATACATGTTCTTAGAAGATGGCACACATGTTTTAGAAGGCGTGCTAGCGATGCACCATATTCTTAGAAGAGTGCACACATGTTCTTGAAGAGTGCACACATGTTCTTAGAAGAGTCTTACATGTGTTTTTGGTTGGCGATGTACATATATACTTAACAAGATACATTTGTATTCATATTGTATTTCATTTGATATCAATTTTGTGTATACTATTTATATTTTGGTTTGTTATAAATTTAGAGGTTACGTGCACATGTTTATGTTTTTGTTATAAATTTTGAAGATTAAAATATATACGCTAGAAACATATGTGCAAGTATCATTTAAGCAATACAAGTTTGATGTATAACCAATTGTACACAAAAAACATATGTAAATCAATATTTATAAAAAAAACATATATATACTTCATTTTCAAAATGTATACTAAAAAATAAAAATAAAAAAATAAAAAAAAATAATAAAATTTCCAAAATTAAGGGGAATTTAAAAAGCGTTTTAATTAAAAATTTTAAAAGAAATTAAAATGTGTTTGACTATTATGCCCTTTTCAATTAAATAAAATGTTTATTAATACTAAATTTCCATTGGTCAAATAGTCTTGTAAAGTCTGCGTCTAATAATAATCTTGTATAGAGCGCCCCTATATATATATATATATATATATCTATATTATATATAACGGGAGGCGTTCTGCGTAGATAATATAAACGCCACCTCATTCTTTGGTAATTATTATCGGTATATCATCATTCTTTATATTTTGAAAAGTTATTTTATTTTAAGACATTTAATTAATTTTGAATTTTAGGCTATTTTTAATTTTCTTGAAATTATTTATGTTTTATATATATATATATATATATTATTTAAGAAAAGTCCATGTCATTATCATATAATTATTTTTATGCCATGCCATCATTCAATATCCATCATCACAAATTAATAATCTTTTGATTAAAATTCGAAATTAAGGCCATGCAAGGTTAAAGAAAATAAATTTCGGAATAATTAGTTTAAAAAATGAGGTTAGTGAGGCTCGAACCTGAGTCTTCTATATTGTATGCAAATGTATTAACCAATGGAGCCACTCCATAAGTTGTGATGAAAAACCCAAAACAATATTTATATCTCATAATTATACCTCAATGATAAAATCCAATGGAGCCACTCCATAAGTTGTGATGAAAAACCCAAAACAATATTTATATCTCATAATTATACCTCAATGATAAAATCCCACATTTTATTCATTAACCCTAATATAATGTATTTACGTAATACATGACTCTCTCTTTATTCCAAAACCTTTTTAGGGTTTTAACAATGGCTACATCTCTGCTTACACTTCCTTCGGATCAGTTGCCAGGTGAGGCCTTGGAGCGTGTTTTCAAAGCAATTCTTGAACTGTTTGTTTACTAAATAGGTATTATATATCTGATAAATAATTGAACAATTCTCTTAGTGTTAATGTGACAAAGATTGTTTTTTAATTGTTAAGCATGATTATCAAACTCTTTATGTCTTATTCTGGGTCTTTCTGTGCAGTTATATATTAGCGTTGTCACAGGACCAGGAGCAACCGAATTTACAAGCTACAATTTCATCAGGTTAGCCTGTTTCACTGCACTTGATTGGCAAGGTATTATGGGCACTATGCCATACAAGGTAACATGTTTTCTTAATGAGCCTTTAGTCCCTAAATGGGTGTTTACCATTGCAGGTTGAATACTTGGATGTAATAATGAAAATTAAGAATGATTGGATCAGACTGGAAATTCATATATCAGATGTATATCTCAGCTCATTACATTAATGAGGTATGTTATTACTCTGGGCGTGAATGTTCTTGACTTTTACAAGTGTCGTCATAGGTACCCTTTTATATTATAAGAATGAATTGCTCCTTTAGCGTTGATGCTAATAATCGATGTGCTTACCTTATGAAGTTATAAATCTTCGTTAAAGCACAACACATTACTTTATTATAACATGTTAAGTGTAATCTAACATTTAGCATGACTGCAGGGACAGCTTATCCAAGATCCATCGAAGCACAAGAATGTGGATTCACTGTTTGAACAAGCTAGACGAGCAGGACGCTCTATGTGCAAAACAACCATAGTCTGTCGAAAGTGGAAAAGGCTTGAGCAAGACTTTGAGTTAGTATTGTCAGAAACAAAGCAGAGGTAAGGTGTTCCTCGCCATGTATGAAATATTTTCAATTTGCCTTTATATGCTCTCTCGATATAGTACTAACTTGTGCATACTAAATATTTGTTATGATCATTTAGATTGTGTTAAATTAAATCAATGAGTAACCTTCAAGTTTCATGTTGCAAAAAACTACTACAAATCTGATATGCTATATTTTGCTTTATATTTTGCTTGGTCATAATAGTTTGTTTTTTGGTTCTACAGGTAATCTCCGTAGACCTAACTAATAAGATCTTAACAAGTATTATGAAGACTAAGGTCCGAAGTGGATTTCTTTTTAATCATGCAAAGACTGATTTAGATTTCACACATTCATGTTACTTTGTAACACATTTCAAGTTCTTATTTAATAATTTTGTTTTGTATAACCTGTTTTTAACCTTGCATCTTACAGTATATGATAACTGTGTTCACTTGAAATTTTATAAGCACACAATAATGTAACCATAATTGCTTTTTACTCCTTCAAGTTCATTTGTTATCCCGAAACTTGATATGATATTCATTTATCGGGCTTCATGTTTATATTATGTACCATGAATGAGGAAGTGCTAGATGAAGTAATTGATCGGCTATTTTTATTGTTGTTTTAAGATTTTTTACGCATGTGTTATTGACATTTGTAGTGCATGTGAGTTTATATTGTATAGTAACATAACAATAATTCTCTTCCAGTGGGAAAATGCCACTCAGACTTAAGGCGATGCTTATCTCCAAGTGTATAATGCTCTCTTTTTAGAAAACCATAACCTCACCTATTTTATGGTTAGCTTTTATTTAACTGGTTTTTGAAGTATAGATGTTTGTAGACGAGTTGATAGAACTGATGGAGCTCAATCCTATAAGGGATGCTATCGTGGGTCTCCCTGGAGTAGATGGTCTCTCAATTGAACAAAGAAAACGGCTGACAATAGCTGTAGAGTTTGTGGCAAATCCATCCATCATCTTTTTGGATGAACCAACATCTGGTCTTGATGCTAGAGCTGCCGCCATTGTAATGCAAACAGTAAGAAATACTGTGGACACAGGAAGAATTGTTGTATGCACAATTCACCAACCAAGCATAGACATATTTGAATCTTTTGATGAGGTGTGTAGCAAAATAATTTTTGTTCTTAATGACATTTAATCGGTGTCAGATTGGTTGTTGATTGTTATCTTTAACTTGCAGTTGATTTTGATGAAGATGGGAGGACAAATTGTTTATGCTGGACCCTTAGTTCAACATTCACACAAGCTGATAGAGTATTTTGAAGTGAGTGTCATTGGTAACTCTTAATTGGAGCTAGGTTTATGGTGATAATTTTCTTTATCCCCATTGGTTGCTATAGGGTATTTCGGGAGTACCAAGGATTACGAATGGTTATAATCCTGCTACATGGGCGTTGGAGGTGACTTCTTGGGCTGCCGAGAATCAACTTAACCGACTTTCTTGAAATATATTTCAACTCTTCTCTTTATCGGTATGTAAAAGTCTTATTTTGCTTTGAAAAGCCTTTCTATTAAAGACGGTGGACTTCACATTGTTTGGGATCTACTACACAAAGTAATAAGAGTTATTGTTTTGAACATTAAGCATCTGCTCATCAACTTCCTTGGTGCTCATATTTCCACGGTAGATGTGTGATGCAGTCAAGTAACACCCGTGACGTGGGGCAGCAGCACATATCATATGCTAATATCAGAATTGCTAAAGTAATCATGTGCTCCTGCTTTGAAACTTGCTAATATCAGAATTGCTATGGAAATTACTTGAACAGAGGTTGCGAAAGAGGATCAGATATGGTTCTAGCCGATGATAACTTCAGTACCATCGTTTCTGCTGTTGGCGAGAGTCGATCAATCTATAGCAACATGAAAGCTTTTATCAGGTAGTAATTACGTTATTCCAAAGTTATTTTATAGTTCAAGTATATTGTATTTCATTTGACATGATTTTGTAAACCTTTAGGTACATGATATCATCAAATGCTAGGAAGTTATCTCCATTTTCTTTTACCCCTTCCTTCAGTTCATCATCCTTGCATTTTATTATTGAAATATGTCATAAAAGATGCATTGTAATTTCTTAAAGCTCAGGTGACCTACCCACACACTCTTTTGTCATTATTAGATAGATCTATTTAGATATGTGTTTCGTTAACCTAGGTCTCTGAAATCTTTTTGGTTGCAGGTCTTTTTGATCCTTCTGCTCTACACAATTACTCCGAGGTATTCATAAATTATTATTTCTTTGGCTCAAGACTTGGATTGGTTTTGTGTAAGCTTGGGTATAATCCATATGTTGCTTTCCCTTTTTTGAAAGTGTAGAGGCTTATGAAAATTTCATAATGGAATCTTTAAATTTCTTTTGCAATATAGATTAGTGATCAGTTATGGAAAATTTGAGCTTCAATCAAGCGAGACATAAAAAACGTTATGACCAGAGTTATGGAGATGATTCCTTTAGTACCTTCTTAAGTGAAACCAGGTCTGGAAAGCATGTGCAGAGAGCTGTATTTGTTGGTCTAGAACCGAGTGTCATCGATGAAGTTAGGACCGGAAGCTATACACAGCTCTTCCATCCCGAACAACTCATGTGTTGGCAAAGAGGATGCTGCTAATTGCTTTTCCTGTAGACGTTATACAGGTAAAATTAAGTGTGGCACTAGAATTTTGCCTCATTGAGTATATTAAGCTATTATGACCCATTTACTTAGTTTTTATCTTGAGCATGTTAAACGAAATATCGAAGAATGTTAGCTAAAAATGTGACAAGTCAAATGGATCAAAGGTGTACAAAGTGTTTTTAGTCAACCCAACCATTGAGATATATACCAAAACTTACATTTTTTTTACCAGAACCATTAATAGCTTGGTAGATATCACTTATGAGTATCATGCTAGCACCATACAAACAGATAACCATAATGTATTTTCTCCTTATTTTTTTGTGTCGCCTTGAAGATTTGTATGCAGAATGGCACTACATTCTCGAAGCGAACAACAATGCAATTAGATAAATGCGTGATGGAAAACAAAATTGGTGTTTATAATAATGTACGGAAGCTTAACTATTACCCGGTAAACAAAGAAAGGGCTATTATAGGTATACTCATGGAATAGCTTGCAAGTTAGCTTTAGAAGAGCATCCCAATGCAAATCCCAATGAAGAATCGCCTAATATGGTATCAAGCTCGCTACCATCACGGTGAACAAAATAAATCTATATATATAAAAAAGCATAACACCAATTTCCATGGATTTAATAAAGTCTGATATTTTTTTCGATAACTTTTATGTACATCACTGACGAGCATGGTTTGTATGTTTGTATTGTAAAGTCTGTAAATAAACGGGGTGGCTTCTCTATAGTCTTTGATACATTTTTGCTTATAACTTGCAGCGGTTGCCAAAGAAGCAAAAAAAAAAAAAAAGCTTTACAACATCATCAAAATAATGTGAAAATAGTGATTATTATGTGGTGGAATCTTCATGAATCTGGTCGGAAAAAACTTAAAATGGACCCATCGAGCCCGGGAAGTTTGGGAATTAAAATTTCCGAGGCTGTGGAGATGGCAACTCTTAATGAAGATACAAAGTACTGTTTACGGAGCGTTCTTACTGATGAAAGATGTTCCATGAGGTATTTCTTGAAATTAATGTAGGTAGCCTTAAATTTGACTGCAACTTGCATTCTCTGATATTCATTACAGCGTTCATTATTCATTTACTATATTTTGACATTATAATTGTAAAAAGTTCAACATTTACATTTTGGGTAGAAGACGTCAACTTAGTGAATTGGAGGCTTATGTTGTTTTTTTGCAGATTTGGCACATATCAGTGAGTTGATTGCAACTGGTGTCATTCCATCCCCATTTGACTATGCGGTTGTCGTGACCACCACAACCCACAAATCATTACGTGGCCGACATGGTGGCATGATCTTTTCCAGAAAACGACATGCCATAAACAAGTAATGCTTTTTTAAGATTGTGTTGTAGTTGTGTGTAGATGGCAAAATATCAGAGGTTGCGCAACATTGATGAGCTTGAGCGCATTGCTGAGGTAACATCGCTAGCTCAACTGTCAATTTTTTTACCTTATAATGGTTTATTGTTAGTGCTAAAGAGTCAATAATTCATAGTAGTTTTTTAATAAGTTACAGCTTTTAATAGTACTATTGGAAGTGAAAAGCTGGTAGGTCAAGTATGGATTGTGTTCTATAAATTTCAAGTCTTCTTTAATCTCTAATGTAAAGTGAATAAAGTGGTGTTTGGGGAAGCTTATTTGTGGACCATGGCCTGCAGGATGGTCTCCTGAATGTGGATATCTTTCATTGATAAGGCTGTTGATGAAGGGTTTATCTCGCCAAATGCTCGCCAAATCATTGGGTCTTCCCCGAATGCTAAAGATTTGGTAAGGGAGTATAAGTTTAGTTTCATGAGATGGCAGAATGTGCAACATGTAACGTGTGATAACACTAATTTAAATCTGAATATGTTTTGAACAGTTGATTTATTTGACCCGTCTATTTTCAACGATGTTGGATAAAACATAATACTAATCGACTAATTCCTAAATCAATTGGTCTTACAAGTTTGATCAGCCACATGATTTGGCGCAAGTCTTGGCAAAATAGAGCTACAATCAGATGTTTGATTTAAGCTTTCCTTCCTTTCCCTTCCCTTTTTGAAATCAAGATGTTTCAGAAAAAAACTAAAGTTATGAAAGCAAGATGTTTTTTATGATTATGCCATGTGGGATGATTTCATATGTGGCTCATGTGTATTGTAGAATTTTCCTTACGAGATCGAACTGCAACTCATCAAGGCAAATTACGTGAGTGCTTTCGGTTACCATCCCTCAAGTGGATGATTCTCATGATGTAGTCGCCTCTGAAATGCTCTCGTGCTGTTTGTGTGAGGACAAATGTATGTGATCCATATAGTGGTTAAAAAAACATTTTGGATCTTTTCCATGACTAGCTTTACAATTCAATAGATCTTGCTAACATGATTTTTTGGTGCAACAGTCCACCTATCGTGCTTACAAGAAGTTAAAGATGTAAATATAGAATCCAACGGACAATCCTTCTGCGGAAAGAAATGCCAGGAGGTATGCTATAGGGATGCTTAATTTTGTCGTTTAATTTTTAACTGTGACGAGCATTAAATTTGATGCGATGAATAATTATATAAGGAGTGTTTAGATGTTTATTTTGAAAGTGATTATATCTACGAGATATTTCCCAGGATCCAACTCCTATGGCTGCAACGAGACTTCAGCATTTATGTCTGCAACATGTTTGATACAGAACAGGTTTGTTATTTCAAAATTATGACATGAAAATTACAATTATTTATCTTGATTTATTATTTTTTACATTGATTTTAACTTTTGCGAATCTTAAAATTTCAGACATCAAGATTCAAGAGTGCTAAAAATGGAGCGAAATTCTTTGGAACATCTGTTGGAATACTTATGTGTGGTTAAAGCAAACAAAGAGTGTATCTTTTATTTGAACCTAAGTTCAAAGATAATATATTTATGGTCGGCTTCTTATATTTAAAGATTTACAACACTTCTATTATTAAATATAGTATTTGACTTTTCTTTTTCTTTAAAAATATAGGGAGAATGGTAACTGTGACGAGCTCAAATGAAAAACAAACCTAACATTCACTCTATTTTTAAAATAGATTTTGATATAGTTATAATCTAACTCTTTCAATGAACAAGTTTAGAAAGTTGTATGCGTAAAAATAACGAACTTTGAATAAGTCCGTTTAAGTAATTTGGCATGTTCTCCTTAGAGCCGTTATTTATTGACTATTTTTTAAAATTGAGTTATTTATCTCCTTTGAGATAAAACACATCTCAAATCGACTCATTCATAAGTATTGAATTTGCAGCTTTGGATAACGACTACAATGATACTACTGAAGTTTTCGTCCACTGTAGTTCATCGTCAAGAATGAACACAACGATGGGGTATCTTCATAAGAGTTTGATTCATATATATATATTATATAATTTGATATAAATGTGAAATACAAACATTTTTTTATCATTTTAATTGTTGGGCATATGGTTTTGGTGTATCTCAGTAACATTGTTTCCACCCATTTCTACATCCACTTGTGAGGATTGAAGTAGGCTTTATGAAACAACTTGGTTTCTCTTACAATCTTATGCCACGTGTATTTTTTTCTTTTTTTAATGCATTCAAAAAATAATTTTCTATGTTTAAAACTTATTTTCCCTAACTTAATTTTTTTAACGATATTTATATGGCTCGCCCGCCCGTCCAACATTAGCACCAAGAATGGTTGAAGTTCAGTAACTTCATCCAATACTTGAGCAAAAGAAAACTATAAGTTTAACATTTTTCACAAGATAATGGAACAAATATTCAAGCAATTATGTAGGTATTGACCCACCAATAAAGACTACGAAAATGCTAAACCCATTAACACAACGATACTCATCATGTATTTCAATGAAATCCCTTTTTTCTAACATGTATACTTTCCAATCATTTTTTACCACCCTTCTTTCGTTATAGAAAAATATGCCAACAATATTTATAAGTCATGCCCGCTCAATACACGGGCTTATATGCCCGGGAGGGCTTACAAGGAGAAATCATGGGTAACATGAATATATCAAAGGGAGATGGTTAAGACGCATAAAGTTAAAGCTCTGATGAAGCTCAAACATCCGATTCAAGTCGAAGATCTGCGCCACTATCTCTTGTGAAGCAATCAACAAACTGCATTTTCTGCATATATAAATAACGGTGTATTTACAAATGACATGTATCATAGGTATGATCTAAAATGAAACATAAGAAACACCGTACATTGTATACAAACGTTGTATAAAAATAATCTTTATTTCACATTTGCGTTTATTTGGTTGTATACTTTGTTCTTTTGTATCGCTTTGTAACTTTCTTTTATTATACTCGATAAACATTATATTTTCGTTCTTAATGCATTCAATAAATCCTTTCGTATGTTTATAACTTAATTTTTCAAGTGATATTCATAAGCCTTGCCTACACATCGGAAGGGCTATGTTACTACAAATGTTATAAAAAAGCATTATTTCGAATTTGAGTTTAAATCATATACTATGTTGTTGCAAATAACATTATAACAAACACAGACAATTTCAGAGACAGTGGTACTATTCTTTTAAAAATCTTTGTATAATAAACAATATTTTTTAACACCAATATTTAGCAAAACAAAATTATAAGTCATGCCACTGTATAATATAAATATATATATATATATATATATATATATATATATATATATATATATATATATATATATATATATATATATATATGAATAAGTATAGAGTTAGGATCAAATAAGAATAAAAGTTAAAATGAGTAGAATAAGAAGAAAGCTACAACCACACATTTTAAATGCATTATTCATCCTTCCAAATAAAATCTTTATTTTATACTCTGTGTTTTGGGTACAAGTTGAGGGACAAAAGAGGTATTTTACGCTATAAAATAAGTGGCAACGATTACCAGGACAACGACACAATCACACAGTAGTAGTATTTGATACTAGTAAAAGAAGCCGTTGAGGAGTGAAAGATGGCGGTCCGTGTGGCAGCAGCTCAGATGACATCAATAAACGATCTCGCCGCTAATTACGCCACTTGCTCTCGCCTTGTCAAAGTAATTCATCAACATCTCGATTTACTATTATTTATGACCAATCATGTTTGGTTTTTTAGTTTTTAATGTGTGTATACTATTGGGATTGCTTATCTGCTTTAAATCAGTGAAATAATGTATTTGGATATAAACATAGACAAACTAAACAAGATTATTTTAGGAACAGGTTCATTTCACCAAAAATTTGAGTACATGGCAAAAATCTATGTTTTTGTAAGAAAATGGTAATGACATGAGTTAGGATGATAGGTTTCTTATTTTATCTGTTTTTTCCATAAACCATTCTTTGTTGTTTGTACCATTCGATATACTAAGAAACACTCAAAGAATGTTGACTATAAATTGTGGAACATCATCATGTGACTTCACCGTGATTATATTTATGCGTATGAAAGTCAATCCTAAAAATATAGTAGCTGTTATCATTATCAATTTTTAGTTTTTTGATTATAAAGTATGGTTTGTAGGAAGCAGCCTCAGCTGGGGCAAAACTTCTTTGCTTCCCTGAAAACTTCTCATTTGTTGGTGCAAAGGACGGGGAAAGCCTTAAAATTGCTGAACCTTTAGATGGACCGGTTATGAAAGGGTATTGTGCTCTTGCAAGGTAAGCCTATAGAAGATTGGCGATTTCGACCCACCTCAACTCAAAATCGATGTGTAATGCGTACAACCTCCTAAACCGTTTTAATTCAAACATTAAGATAAGATAATCGTTGTAACAGTATTGTGCTTGCAATTATAATTAACACATTTTACTGTTCATAGAAATTAAAACACGCACAAAAAGGTGTTTTCTAGTCAACACAAACGGACCCAACTGTCTTGATGTGTACTAAGAAAACCAGTTTTGACTGAAACCCCTTTTGACCCGTCACTCAACCCGCCCATCCTGCCAACTCTGTTTTCCATGTTTAAGATTTGTCCATACAAATGTTTAGGAATTAGAAGAGTAGGTTCACACCTTAATGAAATACAGGGAGTCGAACATGTGGCTGTCACTTGGAGGGTTCCAAGAACGAGGGTCTGATGATGCTCACTTATGCAATTCTCATGTTTTGATTGATGATGCTGGAAATATTAGAAGTACCTACAAGAAGATGCACTTGTGAGTAGGATGTTTAAATTTGCAATCTAGATCTTTTGTTAAATCATTAGCATTTACTGCACAAATTTTTTATGGTAGTTGAATAAATCCCAAATGAATTAGTTGAATTTTGGCTGATTTTTCATAATATAATTGAAGGTTTGATGTGGATGTTCCTGGAGGTGCAGTCTATAAGGAGAGTAGCTTTACGGAAGCAGGTACGTGAGTCGCTAATTTCACTTAGATGTTGTGTACATGATGAATAACTCTGTTCCATAGATCTCCTTTACATGTGGTAGATTCCATACTGTATACTTATAAGCGGAACAAGATTGGAGAGAAAGCGGTTATTATTTCTTGAAAACACAGATGTAAAATGATTACAAATCTGTTTATAAAAGGGAAAAATATACTTCTAAACTATTTACAATGTGGTCCTTATACTTTCTATTATTTACAATGTGGTCCTTCATATAATCTTCATCCCCCCCTCAAGGTGGAGGATCTGAGAGCCCCAACTTGGAAGCTAAAGTGGAGTGCTTGATCTTGTTGAGAGCTTTTGTCATGATGTCTGCTAACTGAAATTGAGATGGAATATGGGCAGTCTGCAAGAAACCATCTTGTATCTTTTCTCCTGTGAAATGACAGTCAATGTCAACATGTTTGGACCTGTCATGATAACAAGGATTGGCAGCCAACATCTGTGCAGCCTTATTGTCACAGAAAAGTGTAATAGGAAATTGTATATGAATCCCCAAGTCTTTAAGAATAAAACTGAGCCAAAGAAGTTCACAAGTAGTAGCTGCCATGCTTCTGTATTCTGCTTCAGTAGAGGATCTAGAAACAGTAGGTTGTTTCTTTGTTTTCCAGGAAACCAAAGAATGTCCAATGAATATACAATAGCCTGTCAAAGACCTCCTTGTCATTAAACAGTTTGCCCAGTCTGCATCAGTGAAACCAGTGACCTTTAATTGAGACTGAACAGGGTAAAATAGACCTTTGGAAACAGTGCCTTTAAGATATCTGAGAAGGTATGTAGCAGCTTGCATATGAGTATCTTTTGGATCAGAAACAAATTGGCTTAAATGTTGAACAACATAGGATATATCTGGCCTTGTCATGGTCAGATATAATAACCTTCCTATTAATATTCTATAAACACCGAAGATCGGATAAGGGAGTTCCTTTATTCGAGGATAAATGTAAGTTGGTTGGAAGAGGAGATAAAGCAGGCTTGCAAGCGATTAGACACGAATCTTGTAGCGAGATCTAAAATATACTTCCTTTGATTGAGATGAGTCCCATTTTTGTTCTTCAAATCTCACACCCAAAAATATTTGGCATCACCCAAATCCTTGATGGTAAACTTCGATCCAATGCTTTCTTTACCTCAATAATATCAGCAGTACATTCACCAGTAATCAAGATGTCATCCACATATACTAGAAGTGCTAGGAAATGACCAGGTGTAGTCTTAATAAACAATGAATAATCATGTTTGGACTGGACAAATCCCAAACTACAAATGAACTTGGTCAATTCTTGGTTCCACTGCCTAGAAGCTTGCTTTAAGCCATAGAGAGACCTAACTAGCTTGCATACTTGGTTTGGTTTAGCTTTGGTATAACCCTCTGGTGGAATCATATAAATCTCTTCATCAATGTATCCATGGAGGAAAGCATTATTCACATCCAGTTGGTGTAAAGACCATTCCTTTCTTGTAGCTAAAGCAATGAGAACCCTAACTGTAGCAAGTTTAGCAACAGGTGCAAAAGTGTGTTTGTAGTCATGTCCTTCCTTTTGACTGTAACCCCTGACAACAAGTCTTGCTTTTAACTTTTCTACTGTCCCATCTGGTTTGTACTTAATTTTGAACACCCATTTTGGAGTAATGGGTTTATGACCTGTGGGTAAAGTAGTAAGCTCCCAAGTATTATTTTCTTCCAAAGCAGACAATTCTTTATCCATAGCATCCACCCATCCTTTATGTTTTGAAGCTTGAGAATAAGTAATGAGTTCAATCATGTCAAAACATTTGCTAAGAAAGCAATGTGGGTTTGAGAATGTTTTGGAATTCTTTGGATGTGAATAGGGGATATTTAGGTTGATGATAAACTACATTAAGCGATCTCTTTGGCCCCACAAAATCTTCAAGCCATCTAGGGGCAGTAACATTTCTACTAGACCTTCTTAAAGGTGCAGTCTGAGATGGTAGAGGTGGATCAGGGATGTTAGGTTCATCATTTTGGTTTGACATATCAGTAGTGGTCTCAGTTGGGATTGTAGTTGATTCAGTTGGGATAGGTTCTGGTATAACATCATCTTCAACAGATATAGGATCATGACTACGAAAAGGTTGGTGAGGTGTAGGAGTAGAAGAGGTTAAAGGAATGGCAGTGGTTTTAAAAGGAAAAACATCTTCCATGAATAAGACATCTCTGCTATGAAAAACTTCATGAGTAATCATGTTGTACAGTTTGTAACCCTTTTGTCCTGGTGGATAACCAATAAGGATACATTTGATTCCTTTAGGATCAAATTTATCTTTGTGAGGTCCTAAAGAGGCTGCATAGCATAAACATCCAATAGTTTTGAGGTTTTCATAAGAGGGAGGTGTATCATGAAGTACCTCAAAAGGTGTCTTCCAAGATAACTGTTTCATTGGCATCTTATTAATTAAGTAAGTAGCTGCTAAAATGCAATCACCCTGAATTTCTTTGGTGACCAAAGATGTAATCTTAAAGCTCTAGCGAGCTCTAACAAATGTCTGTGTTTCCTTTCCACTACCCCATTTTGTTGTGGGGTATAAGCCATTGATTTTGATGAACTATACCACTAGACCTCAATAATTCTAAAACCTTGTGATTTACTACCTCGCACCATTATCGGACCTTAAAACTTGGTTTTAGCATTGAAATGAGTATCTGCATACTTGAGAAAACTGGACAAGATGGTCAAAACTTGATCTTTACTGTGTATCAAGTATGTCCAGGTAGCTCTACTTTTATCATCTACTATTGTATAGAAATAATGAGCTCCATTCAAAGCAGGTACTTTATATGGTCCCCATAAATCAACATGAATCAACTCAAAAGGTTTTTGTGAAGAAATTGAGCTTTTAGGGAAAGGTAATCTATGAAATTTTGCAAGCAAACAACTGTGACAAACAAAATCAGAAGTATTGAGTCTTTTACATTCATCAACATGCACCATTTTGGATAAAGACAAATGACCAAGTCTAGCATGTAAAGTATGTAGATCGATTACATTTTATTGAGCGTAATTAACGAGAACAGACTCATGGAAATCAAAAACATTGATGGTATTAATGATGGACTTTGAGATGTAGAAGGATCAAAAGATGTGCGGTGTACAAGCATCCGGAACCTTTTCAATGGCCACAACCTCTTTAGTTGAAAGGTCTTGGAACACACAATAGGAAGGGAAGAATTGAGCAAAATAATTTTGTGTGTTTAAGAGTTTATGAACCGACAACAGATTAAATTTGAATTCGTGAACATAGAGGACATCCAAAAGCATTAGAGTAGGAGTTAATTGAATTTGGCTGCTTGTGGTAACAAGTTTGGTTGTACCATCGAGCAAGTGAACGATTCTTGGATTTTGAGAATATATGTGGTTTTGAACAAAGTAATATGGGGACACATATCGTCAAGCACTGTATCTATTATCCACTCATTAATCTTAATAGTATTGCTCGTGATGATAATGCAAAGGTCCCGACATGAAGGACATACCGCATGATGCATAAGTAAAGCCTCCATTATTAACCATAGGAGCCTTTCCATGAAGCATCTTCATCATCTCTTGACAAACTGCTGCAACTAACTTTTGATCCAGACCTGGATTATTTTGTTCACCCTGCAACTCATTCTCATACCCCATGTCAAAAGGTGTCTCTGGCCCAAAATTAACATGTGCTGCCAACTTTCCAACTTTCTTATTCTTCTTCCCTTTGTACCAATCAGGATATCCTATTTTCTCAAAGCATTGATCAATACTATGCCCATCCTGATCACAATGTGTGCAATGCCTAAACCCTTAATATCACTTCTTGAATCAACTTTACCATTCTGTTATCTCTTTTCACATTCTTATTCTGGTTCATGTTAGCAAAAAATGCCATGGGATCAACAACATGATTAGTCACCTGTTTCTGCTTCTCAACTTGTTGGACTATATAGTAAGCCTTGTTGACATTAGGTAAAGGATCCATAGCTAGTATTTGGTTTCTCACTGACTCATAATCATCATTCAACTTCATAAGGAATTGTACTAACTTGGATCTCCCTTCAATCTCCAAAAACTTATCAACAAGATTGCAAGTACACTCTTGCATCTTTCCACAAGAACATACAGGTACACCATTCAGATTATGTAATTCATCCCAACATTTCTTAAGCTTGTTGAAATAGGCAGCAATAGTCAAATTACCCTGACTAACATTATTCAATTCCCTTTGAAGCTGATATATGAGTGGTCCATTACTCTGACCATATCTCTCACCTAATTCTTTCCACAATTCAAAAGCAGATTGTGCATATAAAAATGCCTCAGACAATTCTGCTACCATAGAATTCAACAACCAACATGTAACCATATAGTCACACCTAATCCATCTCTGTAAATTCTCATGATCGTCTAACACATGTCCCATTTATGAACCCTAATTTGAGTTTTGCACCTAAAGCCATCTTAACTGTACGACTCCACCCCAAAAAATTAGTTCCATTAAATGGTGTATTAGTAAGTACCATACCAGGATGATCCGAATTCCCAATATACAATGGATCATTGATTGAATTAATCCCACCATTAACATTCAAATTAACACCACTACTGCTCGAATTAGGATAAGAATTCACCATTTTAACAATTTGTGAACAATCTTAACAGAAGTAATCAATTATCGATCAAAACCCTAATTATGCAATTCAAACGTTCTAAAACTCGAATCCAGTTCAAAATCCCAATCAATCAGAATTGAAATAAACTGAACTAATAGAATCGATCAAATTGTGTTATAGAACATGAAATATGAAGAAAATTAGGGCAAACTGACCGAAAATTAGAGCTTTGCGTGCTCTGATACCATATAAGCGGAACAAGATTGGAGAGAAAAGGTTATTATTTCTTGAAAACACAGATGTAAAATGATTACAAATCTGTTTATAAAAGGGGAAAAATATACTTCTAAACTATTTACAATGTGGTCCTTATACTTTCTATTATTTACAATGTGGTCCTTCATATAATCTTCAATACTATTTCCATCCCCTGATATTTGCAGTGCTTATGGACATATAGTTGACTTATAGGAAATGTATTTGACTAATTGTCAAATGTCTAGATTGTCTTAAAATAATGACAAATGAATAATTTTGTAGTCACAAGTTGATGCCAAATGCATTACTGTAAGTTCAAAACTTTGCAAAAACAGAAATGTTCTATTTGTATGCTGTACTGTAATAGTTTTGAAGTTTGAACTGGCACTAAAAATTAGTGGTCACCTATATTTATCCTTTTGTTCATCTTACGAATTTCCATAATGAAAATATGTAGCATTTACTTTGGTACAGAGGAGGTATTGGGTATACTTTAACATCACGCCATTTTTGGATAGAGTGTTAGTTTTTATGGTATAAAAGGCTGCTGATATTTTCCGGCCTTGTAGAATTATAAATCTGCCACTCATGTTTATAAGCTAAATTACTAAGTTTTGTAGGAAAGGAGATAGTTGCTGTCGATAGCCCCTTTGGGCGTTTGGGTCTGACTGTATGCTATGATTTGAGGTTTCCCGAGGTTTATCAACAGCTACGTTTCCACCATGGAGCAGAGGTTCAATCAATTTCTCAATCTGTTTAGCACTTTAGCTTTTAATTGAGGTGGCAACTTAAGTTCATTTACATGTAAAATGGCTGATTTGGGTTGCGTTTTATTCTTTACGGATCAAATTGGTAAAATCAAAGAAGTTAGATAAAAAAGAAACGGGTCTAATCGGGTCAAAGGGGTTGAAAGTTGTCCAAAGTATAATTTTAATGCATACAACATTATAAGTTGTTTCATTTAATGAAAATAGATCTTAATCTTAAAGTTTTGGCAATCATATTAATGCATTGATTATCGATAGAAACAATTTAGACACGTTTGTTTCAGGTCAACACAACCCGACCGTCCTGACCTGTTACCCAACCCCCGCCCATTTTGCTACTTTTAGCTTTTAGCCAACAAATTTGGAACAGTAATTGTGTAAATGCTCTTATCTGATATGTAGGTTTTGTTAGTTCCGGCTGCATTTACAAAAGTAACCGGCGAGGCACACTGGGAGGTTCTTCTTCGTGCACGTGCCATAGAGACACAATGTTATGTATGAGGCCTTACTCTCATCTCCTATCAATTGCATACTTTATCATTTTCTTTTGCAGTATATAGGTGTCTAAATCTTCTTCTTGCTTGTGTGAAAAGTAACAAATCCTATGATGTGGGATCAGGTTATAGCTGCTGCACAAGGTGGGAAACATAGTGAGAGAAGAGAAAGCTTTGGTGAAACATTGATAATCGACCCATGGGGGACAGTAATTGGTCGCCTACCAGGTAAAATATTTTGTCTACATATAGAATGGCTTTGGTTATGTATATGGCCATTATTATTTGATGCAACTTTATGAAACAGCAACTCACATATTTAAAGTATGTTTTTGTTCCAGATAGAGCGTCAACGGGAATTGTTGTTGCAGATATAGACTTCTCATTAATTGAATCAGTGAGAAAGAAGATGCCAATTTCCCAGGTAAAATCTTGACCCCGTTTTACCATCATGTGATACTCTAATTTTTAGTTTATTTATGAATATGCATTATCTCAAGTTTCGTTCATGTTTGGTTCGTTTTCTGTTTCAGCACCGAAAGCCCATTGAGTTCTGGAAACAAGCCGTATCATCATCCATGTGAATAGCGCTGAGACGCGTGGCCTGGCAACCAGATTCTGTTCCCTTTTTGGTATTATTATTTTATTTTATCATTTGGGGGAGTAACAAATATTTAAATTATGCATTAAATGACCTTGTACATGATAAGAATCGAATATTTGTCATTCTTTACATGTAATTCCGGTAACTTTTGATAAAGCTTACATGTAAAGTAATCAATGCTGTATGTTACCGCCTTCATACATAGATACATCTGTTAGATTCCCAGCATTTTTGTTAGATTCCCAGCATTTTTGTATATCACATGTTCAATAGAAAGGCGAAGCGTCTTTTTTATTTTCACTTGTCAAGACATAAGCAATTTTTTTTTTCATTTGCCTACAGCATTACGGGTATGTTTGGCACACGAGATTGTTGAGAGATTATGCCTATTTTAAAAAAAAAGTAAGCTACTTCAAATATAATCTTTGTTTGTTAAAGATAACTTATTAATACAAAAGGGCTACTAAGACTACAAGGTCTATTAAAGCATCTCTCCCTCGTAATCATGGCAAGTTTCATTCACTCGAAATGCTCATGTTTCCAAGCATGGATCAGAGTTACGGCTTCACACTTGAGCAAAGTAAGGAGACAGTTTGCACTTTTAGCAAAGATGTCGTTTATACAACGACCGAGTTAATCAATGGTAAGTGATGTCATCAAGTATACGTTTCTTTTCCTGTGATAACTTTATTTCGAAACTATAAAGTCCGTTACATTGAAGTCGTTGCATAAACCTCACATATTTCGAAACTAAAAAGTCGTCGCATAAGAGTCCGTTAGTACTCTTTTTGAAGACTGCTTTGCTAAAGTGCAAACTGTTTCCTTACTTTGCTCAAGTTTGAAATCCTAACTCTGATCTATGCTTGGAAGAAACTTGCCATGATTACGAGGAAGAGATACTTGATGAAGATTAGTTGTTGATACCAGAAAACAGGCCCCATGTTTATAAGTTTGTAATTCTTTTTTTCAAAGCTGTGTCGACTTGAAAAAACGTAAAACTAGTATATGTTGGACTAAATATGTTGTCATCATTTTTTTTGTGTGTGGTGAAACAACGAGTTTCAAGTCATTCTCAAGCTATGCTTATAAGTAGTATCAGCATCTCAAAGGACCGAGCTTATCTGTGATACTCTAGCCACATTACATGTTATCCTTTCATGGATTCCTTTGGGCTATATATTTGTGTCTACACTGGTTTGTATTCTGATTTACTATATTCTCATTAGTGTTATGGTACATTTTATGAAACTTGATGCTCTTATACATATTACAGCCAAAAAAACTTCTTAAAATTTTCCCGTTGGTGTTTGAAAGAGGTAATACTATCTATTTGAATTCTTATAAGTTGTGGACATCCATTTTTATAATGATCATCACTAAATCTATCTTTGTTACGCATTTGGTGCAGGTTGTTGTCCTTAATTTTATGGATTTCCATAATGGGCAGTATGTTAATATGTATGTCATATTGTCATTTCATTAGTAATTTTGTTACTTTCATGCCTCATCTTTGCGATGGTGTTTAGTTTAATTTATAGACCTTAAATTGCTATTTGGTTAGACCGTTCTTCCAATAAATATGAATATACCCAACACATATGCAAACGATAGCAACAAGGAACAGGTTGGCACGTGCTCAATCAGAAACTTTTTACGTATTTATTCTTAACATGTCTGATTAAAGTAACAATCATATTTTTGTTCTTTCCAGGTTTGTATTCAGAATCTTGCAATGTTTTTCATTGCGTTTTTTAAGGCAAGTTCTTTATCATGCTTGAATTAAGGTACGTTAGGGATCAACTTATTCAAACTTTGCGTCAATTGTTTCATGAAAACATTTGCTTAACATTGTATTAAATTTAGGTTTTATTCAGTTATTTGTTATTAAGTATGTCTAAGAAGTAGCGCTATGATTGTTGTTTATTTGAACTTTGTATTAAATGATTGTTGTTTATTTGAATTTGTTTATACTGATGTGCAGTAACTATGGGAATTTGGTGAGTGCCTGAAAACTGTTCGATGAAATGCACGTTCAAAAGTAGAGGTAACAATCAAGTTTTATAATTATTTTGTTTTAGCATATAGCAATCATCGATGCTGTAAAGGGGAAGTGATTATAAACTATAATGCATAGATCTCAAATCTCTTTAAAGTTGATTCTGGTAATGCTTCTTCAAGTAGGTGATTTAACACATTTATTTTTAATCTAGACTGTTTGGTGCATTGTTTTTATATACTTTGTTTCTTTTCCATCTCTGGTCCTCTCTTTGATTGCTAATAATGTAGTATTTGTTGCAAATTGTCTTGCTTCTTTTGTAATAAGAATTGTTGACATGCAGGCTGAAGCAAAGCTTAAAAACTGATAAGAGAGCACAAATACGAAGGTATTGATACACTGCCAAAGTAATATATTCTACATTTTGTGTCTTAAGTTTATATATGTGTAATATATCATCATATCTTATTTGTTTCTTTTTTCACTTGAGCAGATCCTATTTTTTTGTAGAGGTAAAGCAACAAGCAAATGTGTTTCTTTGGTTTCTCAATCTCTTGAAAGTGAAGGATATAAAAGGTAGACTCTCATCATGTACAAAGCTAGGCACATATCTTTGATGTTTGGATGGATTTTTGGCTTTTTAAATATGCTCAACCAGCTATATATGATATTTAAAAATATACAAATGAGGTTGTTAAGTTTGAGAGCTATACAATGATGAATTTCATATGGTTATGCAATCATTTGCAAAAGCTAATTTTATGTGTTCTTTATGTTAGGTATAGCGGGACTGCGGGAAGTGTTAGTTCCAAGTGAGGACCAACATATAAACAACATCAAAGGGAGAGATGACATTGTTTTTCAGCAGTACCCTTAACAAGGAAACCACTACAATGGACTTGGATGGATGCCTTGTGAATATACCTAAACATGTAAAATATACGAGTTATACTTAAGTGTGTCTATTGAATAATAGCAAGATTTGTTCTTTTGTTAATTTAGTAGATAACCAGGTTTGTAATTATACTTGGATGCAACATCTTAATAAAGTACAATTTTCATTTGGTATTTATGTTTTGACATTCTATTTGTAGACATATACTTATATGAAATGCATTAGAGTATATTGGTTGCTAATTTCCCTAGAGTTTACCCAATGTTGTCTCATGGCAAACCATAATTGATGAACATAAACTTTGCTCAACATTACCCACTTAATTATGTTACCATGGTTAAATTTACCCACGACATTACCCTCAACTCTATGGAAAGGTATTTTCATGGTGAGATGGAAAATCCCATGAAATATTACCCACAAACATAACTTAATCACCCACCTATATTACGTGGGTAAATTTACCCACAAAGTGAAAATGTCATGGGCAAAAAATTAGCCTCGAAGGTTTTACCCATCATCATACAGTCATGGGTAATTCGTGGGTATTAACCAATTACCCACCAATTTAAGTCTTTTACCCATGAATTTTGCTCGTGGCTATTCGACGAAATTCTTGTAGTGTGAAACCTGAAGAAGTAGTGAGGATACTATGAATTAATCATTTCATACATAAAATATACTTCGTTTACAAGGATGGCAACTTCGTTGCGACAAAGATGGAAACTACACAAACTCCACACCAAACGTCGTGGACATAGAAGTTTTATTTTGTATTTGAATAAGTGGCATATATTTTGAATTCAAAAAATGGATACATTAAATTTGTCAATATATATTGCATTGTTTAGATTTTGGCATGTGTTATCCTGAAGCTAGCCTGCTCATTTGGGCGGGCTATGAAGCTAGTTACATATATATCCAACGAAAGCTCAAAATTGCATATATATCTCTTCAAAGCCTTAAAATTGTCATATATATATATATATATATATCCAAATGATTACTTTAAATATATATTTAATAGAAAAAAATGTCTAATAATTATAATTGATATATAAAATGACGATGACACCCTCCCCTTTTTTCTTTTTTTTAATTTACAAAATATCCTTTTATTGGTTTGAATTTTATTATGTCATTTGATCTATATATATAGGAGTTTACGTTTAGATGGAACGATGTATAGTGCAGTTGATATTCTTATTCAAGATTAATCGATACTGAACACGGTTGAGTCGTCGAACATTGTTGCTATTTCTTTTCTTAAAAAATAGTTAAAGGATATTTTATAACTGAAAAAAAATAAAAAATACATATATATATATATATCTTCTATACTCCTTATAAAGGAGCAATAAACACAACCTAAAACCGAACCTCATTCCAAACCCAAAATTAAGATTCAGCCACCCGATCCCCAAACCACTACTCACATGTATATCCACTTCCTAAAATCGAACCAAATCCGGACCCTAAATTATAAGACTCAGCCACCCGAACCTAAAAGAGACCTACTTTATACAATAAATAAATTCGCACACTCACACCACATATAACCTAAAGGCTAAAACCATCTCTCTCTATCTTCCACTTATACTTCATCTAACCTAAAGAACAGCCGCCACCATTGATCTAAACACCGCCACCATCTGCCGAAATTGCCACCATCTTTCGATGGTTTAGGTGGTTTCAGGTAGTCCAGGGCTGTGTTTTTGGTTGCTGTTGGTGGCTTCGTTTCCCCATTGCCACCGTCAACGAGAAAGCCAATACCGAGGCTCCCATCACCTTTGGAAACTCACCACCGAGACTTAAAACCACTGAAAACTCCACTTCTCTAAAAGGTTTTTCAAGTTTTGGGGTAAGTTTTTAGTTTTTCTATTTTTATTTATTTTTTATTTTGATTTTATAGATCTATGTTTTTATAAAGTTTTGAAGTTTATTTTTTTATATAAACATATATATTCCTTACGTCTTTAAGTTTTTTTTTTTTTTTGTTTAGATCTACTTTTTTTTTATTTATAAATTTGAGTTGCTATAACATTATCATTTTTTTTTTGTAGATCTGCGGTTGGTGTGTTTCGTTGGTGGTTGTGTGATAGTTGTTTTTGGTTGTGGTTCGTTGGTGTGTTTGGTTAGACGGGACCTGAACTAGATTTTTATGTTTGTGTAAAAAATCTAGGAACCTGCTAATGTCACCGGTAAATGTGTATACTTTTAGTATTCGTTGGTAAATTTGGTTATAAGTTTAAACAGTTAGTGATTTATGAGGTTAGATTTGTGTTCATGTCAACTGATTTTACACTAATTTTTATGACATCATGAATTTATAAAAGCATTGATTTGTAGCGGCAGTGGTGTTTTTTCAAATGAGGATCTAATGGTTTTGTGAAATGATTTTAACCAAATGTTAGTTTATATCTATATTTAAGTGTAAAGGAGTAGTTTTTTCATAATATATGTTTTATACTAACAGTATTTTTCTTTTTAATTCAGGTAATGAAGAATACATAATGGAGTGAACTTTGAAAGGCTGGTTTTGGTGGTTTGTGTTTTAGGTGTATGTTCTTTTGTTGTTAAACCGAGATCTGGCTATAGGTTCGGGTCATTTGTAATTTTGTAGTCGTCAAAACGAGATTTAACCGTCCAACTGTATTTTACGCGTTTGTGTTTTAGAGGCCGCTGATAGTTTTCGATCGGAAAACTGAGGCCACAGGATGCTCTTGAAGTACGATTTTTTTAAAGGTTTAGTGTTCAATCTTTTTCTGAGGATGCTTGAATTTTCTGCTTTAAGATCTAAATCTTTTTTTTTAATTATTAGTCAAGGTCAATTATGGTTTTGAGGTTAAAATTTTGTCTGTTCATTTAGATTTTAAGGTTTTTAAGTTTTGGATCTCAAGATATACTTGTGTTGGTTTGGATAGTTTTATGCTTTGTTTTAAGGTCTCTATGATAATATGAGGCTGAAAACTAAGTTTTGAGGACTATGATTTTGCCAAGCGGTCTATTCTTCTTTATCCTTATGACATAGTCACTTGTGGGTTCTTTACTTTTCCTTTGGATCGTTGGTTTCACTTTACCATAGTCACTTGTGCTTTATACATTCCTACCTGTATTATAAAACCACCCAAAAGTAATTGGTTGACAATCAAAAACTAAGACTACCAAGTGCCAACGGTATCTATTCGTTAGTATTTTAGTAGTGTTATGATTTTTTTTTTTAATTTTTTAATTTATTATTATTATTATTATTATTTTTGCTAAAAATGATACTTAGGGCCCGTTTGGTAAGAGGGGATTCCACTGTTGGCTTGGACTGAATACAAAATTCATGTGTTTGTTTGAGAACGTGACTTTAGAATTTGGGATTCATGACAAAAATTTTGTACTGTTTAGAATCTTGATTAAATTGGCTCCTTTACTGACAATGTAGGGACAGATTTTAGCATCTCTCTTTATCTCTCTTCTTATTATACTATATATTAATAAAATTAATTTTAAATACTTTATTTATTATTAAAATATATATTTTTTAATTTAATTATATTATTTTCTTACATCTTTTTCTTTCTCTTATATTAAATCCAAATCCAAATCCTAATCCAAATTTAAATCCAATCAAATCCAAATCCTAAACCCACCTATATACCAAACTACTTAGATCTTATAGTGTTGGTCAATGTTGTTTACTGTCTCAATCTTTGGTTTTCTAAAAAGTTGCTACAAGAATGAAGTACCGTATTAATTTTAGAAATCTTTGGATTACCAATGTTAAAAAAGTTGTACGGGATTTGAATTTGAAATTAGTCAAAGGTAAAAAAGATGTAAAGATGCTTTATCAAACCATCTGACAACGTAGTACAATTTGTCTCTATCTCCATTTAAACACTTTACTATACTTGAATTTTATAATGATAAAAACGTCGCTTTCTAAAGAACATATTTTGAAATATAAAAGGCATCAAAGAAATGTGATTATAAAAAAAGAACAAAGAAATATCTAGCATAGTTGTTGTATCAAAGGCTTTTTTCTAACAAGTCAGAAACAATGTTAACTTAGGACACCCCACTTAACAAGTCGAACACATGTTAACTTAAAAAGTCAAAAAACACGAAACACGGTACATAACTCGCGCTGTCGTGTTGCGTTTTGGGTGAAAACGCCATTCAAAACGCAGGGTACATAGCTCTATAAAGGTTGAGTGTGCGAGGTAAAAATTGACTCGAAAAAGAAAGAGATAAACGGCAAAGCTCACTTTCTTTGTAACCCATTAACACACAGAAATGATTGTGCCCTACCATGCAAAAAGGGCACACACCAAATGCCCGGAGAAAGGACCAAATACTCGGAGAAAGGGTTTTCAATTTTAACTGGAAAATAAAACTAGAAAACACAGTGTCTTGAGTAAGCTGTTTATTGGTAAATATTTGTCGTCTCCGCTGCGTGAGTACCACGCCATACATTGTCGCCGTTGTTCAACCATGAAATAAGAAGAACATGCCATAAGAAGAATAGTTCCTCGAAAATGATCCAAGTACTACATATAGTTTTTTTCAAAAGAAAATCATTCGCCATCGTAATTACCGAATTGAAATCATTGCTAGTGCCAGATTTCTTCAGTATAGTATATATATATATATATATATATATATATATATATATATATATATATATATATATATGAATAAGGGTATAGAGTTATGATCAAATAAGAATAAAAGTTAAAATGAGTAGAATAAGAAGAAACTACAACCACACATTTTAAATGCACCTACAAAAATAGATGCATCTTTATTCAAATTTTTCTTCTCAAATTAAAATGTGACTAAAATTGCTTCTTTCCCTTATCATTTTAATTATTCATCCTTCCAAATAAAATCTTTATTTTATACTCTGTGTTTTGGGTACAAGTTGAGGGACAAAAGAGGTATTTTACGCTATAAAATAAGTGGCAACGATTACCAGGACAACGACACAATCACACAGTAGTAGTATTTGATACTAGTAAAAGAAGCCGTTGAGGAGTGAAAGATGGCGGTCCGTGTGGCAGCAGCTCAGATGACATCAATAAACGATCTCGCCGCTAATTACGCCACTTGCTCTCGCCTTGTCAAAGTAATTCATCAACATCTCGATTTACTATTATTTATGACCAATCATGTTTGGTTTTTTAGTTTTTAATGTGTGTATACTATTGGGATTGCTTATCTGCTTTAAATCAGTGAAATAATGTATTTGGATATAAACATAGACAAACTAAACAAGATTATTTTAGGAACAGGTTCATTTCACCAAAAATTTGAGTACATGGCAAAAATCTATGTTTTTGTAAGAAAATGGTAATGACATGAGTTAGGATGATAGGTTTCTTATTTTATCTGTTTTTTCCATAAACCATTCTTTGTTGTTTGTACCATTCGATATACTAAGAAACACTCAAAGAATGTTGACTATAAATTGTGGAACATCATCATGTGACTTCACCGTGATTATATTTATGCGTATGAAAGTCAATCCTAAAAATATAGTAGCTGTTATCATTATCAATTTTTAGTTTTTTGATTATAAAGTATGGTTTGTAGGAAGCAGCCTCAGCTGGGGCAAAACTTCTTTGCTTCCCTGAAAACTTCTCATTTGTTGGTGCAAAGGACGGGGAAAGCCTTAAAATTGCTGAACCTTTAGATGGACCGGTTATGAAAGGGTATTGTGCTCTTGCAAGGTAAGCCTATAGAAGATTGGCGATTTCGACCCACCTCAACTCAAAATCGATGTGTAATGCGTACAACCTCCTAAACCGTTTTAATTCAAACATTAAGATAAGATAATCGTTGTAACAGTATTGTGCTTGCAATTATAATTAACACATTTTACTGTTCATAGAAATTAAAACACGCACAAAAAGGTGTTTTCTAGTCAACACAAACGGACCCAACTGTCTTGATGTGTACTAAGAAAACCAGTTTTGACTGAAACCCCTTTTGACCCGTCACTCAACCCGCCCATCCTGCCAACTCTGTTTTCCATGTTTAAGATTTGTCCATACAAATGTTTAGGAATTAGAAGAGTAGGTTCACACCTTAATGAAATACAGGAGTCGAACATGTGGCTGTCACTTGGAGGGTTCCAAGAACGAGGGTCTGATGATGCTCACTTATGCAATTCTCATGTTTTGATTGATGATGCTGGAAATATTAGAAGTACCTACAAGAAGATGCACTTGTGAGTAGGATGTTTAAATTTGCAATCTAGATCTTTTGTTAAATCATTAGCATTTACTGCACAAATTTTTTATGGTAGTTGAATAAATCCCAAATGAATTAGTTGAATTTTGGCTGATTTTTCATAATATAATTGAAGGTTTGATGTGGATGTTCCTGGAGGTGCAGTCTATAAGGAGAGTAGCTTTACGGAAGCAGGTACGTGAGTCGGTAATTTCACTTAGATGTTGTGTACATGATGAATAACTCGGTTCCATAGATCTCCTTTACATGTGGTAGATTCCATACTGTATACTATTTCCATCCCCTGATATTTGCAGTGCTTATGGACATATAGTTGACGTATAGGAAATGTATTTGACTAATTGTCAAATGTCTAGATTGTCTTAAAATAATGACAAATGAACAATTTTGTAGTCACAAGTTGATGCCAAATGCATTACTGTAAGTTCAAAACTTTGCAAAAACAGAAATGTTCTATTTGTATGCTGTACTGTAATAGTTTTGAAGTTTGAACTGGCACTAAAAATTAGTGGTCACCTATATTTATCCTTTTGTTCATCTTACGAATTTCCATAATGAAAATATGTAGCATTTACTTTGGTACAGAGGAGGTATTGGGTATACTTTAACATCACGCCATTTTTTGGATAGAGTGTTAGTTTTTTATGGTATAAAAAGGCTGCTGATATTTTCCGGGCCTTGTAGAATTATAAATCTGCCACTCATGTTTATAAGCTAAATTACTAAGTTTTGTAGGAAAGGAGATAGTTGCTGTCGATAGCCCCTTTGGGCGTTTGGGTCTGACTGTATGCTATGATTTGAGGTTTCCCGAGGTTTATCAACAGCTACGTTTCCACCATGGAGCAGAGGTTCAATCAATTTCTCAATCTGTTTAGCACTTTAGCTTTTAATTGAGGTGGCAACTTCAGTTCATTTACATATAAAATGGCTGATTTGGGTTGCGTTTTATTCTTTACGGATCAAATTGGTAAAATCAAAGAAGTTAGATAAAAAAGAAACGGGTCTAATCGGGTCAAAGGGGTTGAAAGTTGTCCAAAGTATAATTTTAATGCATACAACATTATAAGTTGTTTCATTTAATGAAAATAGATCTTAATCTTAAAGTTTTGGCAATCATATTAATGCATTGATTATCGATAGAAACAATTTAGACACGTTTGTTTCAGGTCAACACAACCCGACCGTCCTGACCTGTTACCCAACCCCCGCCCATTTTGCTACTTTTAGCTTTTAGCCAACAAATTTGGAACAGTAGTTGTGTAAATGCTCTTATCTGATATGTAGGTTTTGTTAGTTCCGGCTGCATTTACAAAAGTAACCAAGAGGCACACTGGGAGGTTCTTCTTCGTGCACGTGCCATAGAGACACAATGTTATGTATGAGGCCTTACTCTCATCTCCTATCAATTGCATACTTTATCATTTTCTTTTGCAGTATATAGGTGTCTAAATCTTCTTCTTGCTTGTGTGAAAAGTAACAAATCCTATGATGTGGGATCAGGTTATAGCTGCTGCACAAGGTGGGAAACATAGTGAGAGAAGAGAAAGCTTTGGTGAAACATTGATAATCGACCCATGGGGGACAGTAATTGGTCGCCTACCAGGTAAAATATTTTGTCTACACATAGAATGGCTTTTGTTATGTATATGGCCATTATTATTTGATGCAACTTTATGAAACAGCAACTCACATATTTAAAGTATGTTTTTGTTCCAGATAGAGCGTCAACGGGAATTGTTGTTGCAGATATAGACTTCTCATTAATTGAATCAGTGAGAAAGAAGATGCCAATTTCCCAGGTAAAATCTTGACCCGTTTTACCATCATGTGATACTCTAATTTTAGTTTATTTATGAATATGCATTATCTCAAGTTTCGTTCATGTTTGGTTCGTTTTCTGTTTCAGCACCGAAAGCCCATTGAGTTCTGGAAACAAGCCGTATCATCATCCATGTGAATAGCGCTGAGACGCATGCCCTGGCAACCAGATTCTGTTCCCTTTTTGGTATTATTATTTTATTTTATCATTTGGGGGAGTAACAAATATTTAAATTATGCATTAAATGACCTTGTACATGATAAGAATCGAATATTTGTCTTTCTTTACATGTAATTCCGGTAACTTTTGATAAAGCTTACATGTAAAGTAATCAATGCTGTATGTTACCGCCATCATACATAGATACATCTGTTAGATTCCCAGCATTTTTGTATATCACATGTTCAATAGAAAGGCGAAGCGTCTTTTTTATTTTCACTTGTCAAGACATAAGCATTTTTTATTTTCATTTGCCTACAGCATTACGGGTATGTTTGGCACACCAGATTGTTGAGAGATTATGCCTATTTTAAAAAAAAAGTAAGCTACTTCAAATATAATCTTTGTTTGTTAAAGATAACTTATTAATACAAGAGGGCTACTAAGGCTATGTTTGGCGCGCAACATTTTAGAGCTTTTTGGGGCAATGAGCGGTGAGCAATGAGCTTTTTGAATTTTATTGTTCGTTTGGCAAAGGGCGGTGAGCTTTCTATTTTTAGGAAAGCTCATTTTTCCAATCGCTTTAAGAAGTTGTGAATGATGATGTAATGAAATGCACATGCTCATACTCATCGCTCACATATTCTTCTTCTCATCGCTACATTTACCAAACACACCCTAAGACTACAAGGTCTATTAAAGCATCTCTCCCTCGTAATCATGGCAAGTTTCATTCACTCGAAATGCTCACGTTTCCAAGCATGGATCAGAGTTACGGCTTCACACTTGAGCAAAGTAAGGAGACAGTTTGCACTTTTAGCAAAGATGTCGTTTATACAATGACCGAGTTAATCAATGGTAAGTGATGTCATCAAGTATACGTTTCTTTTCCTGTGATAACTTTATTTCGAAACTATAAAGTCCGTTACATTGAAGTCGTTGCATAAAACTCACATATTTCGAAACTAAAAAGTCGTCGCATAAGAGTCCGTTAGTACTCTTTTTGAAGACTGCTTTGCTAAAGTGCAAACTGTTTTCTTACTTTGCTCAAGTTTGAAATCCTAACTCTGATCTATGCTTGGAAGAAACTTGCCATGATTACGAGGAAGAGATACTTGATGAAGATTAGTTGTTGATACCAGAAAACAGGCCCCATGTTTATAAGTTTGTAATTCTTTTTTTCAAAGCTGTGTCGACTTGAAAAAACGTAAAACTAGTGAAAAAACTATTTTCTGTTCAGTTTATCTTTTTTAAAACATAACAAATGTTAACCCAGACAAAAGCATATTACCAAACAGTGGTGTAACAATAGTACGAAATGAAACTTTACCAACTGCTGTCTAGCTTTCGAAAATATGACTACAAAAGACTGGCCGAGTGATGTTGTGGACTGGTTTTCATACCATACAGAATATCTTAATCGAATTCAAAATGTTAATACGCAAAACAGAAACAAAAGACTGGTAAGGGGGACAGACCAAACCGTCGATGTTCATGCTAGTACCGATTCATATTGCAACCAAAACTGTTTTGCGTTATAGTTTATACTGTATATACTCATACCAGTGGTTAAAAGCAGCTGTTTTAATCTTTACTGCAAGAAAAAAAAAACAAAAAGATAATTGTCAGAAGTGGGATTTGAACCCACGCCCTCTTTCGAAGACCAGAACTTGAGTCTGGCGCCTTAGACCACTCGGCCATCCTGACTTTGTTGCAATGTTAAAAATCTTTAAATATATATACCAGATTTCTTCTTTATTTATTTAACACACTGATTTATGTTGGAGTTTACATGTCGAGAAAATTGACCCATTTTCTTACACTAGTATTTAGAAACCTTCTAAAATAAACTAATACGTGCCCATAGATACATTGATTGCTGCACAAATCGAGTACATTCCTTGTTTGTGTGGGTGTCTTATATATGCGATGATCAAATAAAACACACTCTTAGCTATAAATGGCACCGACCAATGGACCAGTAATTATACTACTCCTTCCGTCTCATATTTATTGTCCATATTGCCTTTTATGGATGTCTCAAATTAATTGTTCACTTTCCTATTTTAGTAAGAAAAAGAGAATAAAATGAAGGAATATTCCATTTGAGTGGTTGAGAGTTATAGTGGTCCCACGTTTATTAATCTTTGTGTTTTTTGTCTCCTGACAATAATTTTGAGACGGAGGGAGTATATACTAAATGTTGGGGAGGAAAACAGTAACCCCACGCATTAATTGCAATCTTTGCCGACTTGGCGAGAACAAATTGAGGTTCAGTAGCATAACAAACCAAGTCCTTTAAATGCAAACTTTCCCAACTTGGCAAAAAAATTTTAGGTTCAAGTGGTACTGCAAAGTAAGTCCAAACATTAAATGCAAAGTTTCACAACTTGGCAAAACAACCCCGAGGTTTAAGTGTCATACTAAAATAAGTCCTTTCAGCAATCCATTGCGATAACATGGGTTTCAACACTCGTTATGATCAAATGTAAATCACCATAAGTGTAAAACGTGTAAATTTTAAAAGATAAAAATAAGAAATTACAGAATTAACACAATTATGAATACGTTGGCTGTTCATCAAAGTTCTAAGTCAAGTAGATGTAGATTTAATGATAAACTTTATAATATTATTTATATATATTATGATATATTTGCGCAAAACAACGACGCTATCAAATATGCAGTTTTTATTATATTTTGATCTTTAAGCGGGATGCAATGATAGTCGGTATTTAACGGTTTACCGGTTTGATAGTTTTAAAAGAGAAAACGTGTGTTTAAATTTCTGTAAAATATATTAATACACATATAGATATTCATAATTATATTCATTTGAACTTAGTAAAATTGAATGTTTATGATAAAATTTATAAGTATAAAAATTTGTATTATTGTAAGCTTGTAACATTTATTTTAATACTAAAATTTAATGTGTCATTAGTGTACATTATAATGCAATCAGTGTAGTAGTAAAATTTAATTATATGAATTTCATAATAAATAAATGTGTTGGCTGAAATTTGTAAGACTTCTTTATTTAGCTCAAATGCTTTTTTATATAGTATAGATGATATGTTTATAAAGTCCTCGAATTATTTAAGACTAATTTTGTTTTATGTCTTTAAGATGTTGCAATTTATTTTTATTAACTTAGTATCTTATGTCCATCAAATCAGATGTTTCTAAGTGTTACATTTATTTATTTATTTATTTAATTTGAAATGTAATACAACAACAAATGTGATGTAAGAGTATTCACATTTAGCTTTCCTATTACATTCTACAAGGATACAAAAAAGTTATTGCTATTAATAACAAATATTAATTGGAGGTAATTGTGGATATGTAACAAATGTTCACTTTAAACTGACTTCTTTTAAAATTATACTAACTTACTATTATTAATCAAACAAACTTATTTGTCACTGTGTGAGCTGTATAAACACAAAAAATGTGAGCATATTCACATTCTTCACTTAGGTTGCATTTCACAAAACTCCAAAATGCTTTTTGCAAAAGGAGTGTCACTTTTTATAACAAAAACTTATATGTAACTTATATTTTATTGGTCTCATTTCAATAACTTTAACCCTTTTCATCTTAGCTGGCTATTGAAAAATAGACTTGTACTTGTACCGGTAATATTGAAATTGTTACATAAAAGGTAAGATTAAAAATAACTCACATTTTTATATATTAATTAAAAATTTCTAAAAGAAAATGTCAATATTTGGTACAGGTTTGTTGATTACCAAATATCCCAAAAAAGGAATGTACAAATAGTTAAGTCATTTACTATGTTCACATCTTCACTAAATATCGTTACAAGAATATTATATTGGTAAAATCCAAAAAAAGATATAACATTATTACTAGTATTATGAAAATCCACCATTTCAGACCAACAAAGTTTTCATAAATCCATTTGCCTCAATTTCAAAAAGTTCAAAAAATTGCGCCTTTACAAGGCTATTTTCGTATTTTACAACAATCACCTTACACACTCAAAGTCCCATATATATACCAACGTTATTTCTCAAAACATTTCACACTATTCACAAAAAACAACCAAGAAACATTTTTCCAATGGCTGGTATCTTTGGTTCTAAGAATCAACCTTCTCTTTTTCCTATGTCGGTTTCAGTCCCGACCATTTCTAATGAAGATTATGTCCTTTTTTACAAGCACGAGCGTTCTTTATTCACGCTCCTGCTTGTAGTTCTCCATAGAGAAGTAGTCCAATCAACTCTAGTCATTGGATTTCTTTTATGGCTAGAAAGAGAAGGGTATAGTTCTAAGAATTTGGTCGAAACAATCGTCACATCTTTGACTCCAGATGTGATTGATCGAGTTGCTGATGAAGCGGTGACATGTCTAAAGTTCTTGGAAAGAAAACCAAGGAACTTTATTTTTGATGGAAGCAACGGAAGCAATGACATATCATTGCTTCAGTTGCTTCTTGATAAAAAGAAAATTAAACTAGACAAGTTTCATAAGGACCGCGATTCTATCTTTGAAGAAGTTACTTGCATGGCTGAAGAGGTGTCCAGGAGGGCTTTTGTGGACATCAAGGCACAATTTATCGCGCGTTGTGAGCCTTTAGTGATGCATTCTCCTGGAGAGGCTATTGTTGGAGGCGGAGTTGGAGCTTTTCGTTACATGGGTTCTGTTGTCCCTTTTCCTTCGTATGATGTTGGTAATTATGTAGGATTAAATCAACAAATGGTAGCTTCTCCAAGAAAAGATATGAATCATGAAGCTTTGGTTTATTTGGAAAATTGCTATCAGCGACAAAGAAATTCAGTTTTGAGTCGAATGAATGGAAATGGTCATGTTTCATCTGTTTTTGGAGATCAAGAAGAGGATGTACCACCAGAAAATCGGACGATTTTCCTCACCTTTTCGAAAGGCTACCCGATTACTGAAATTGAAGTTAGAGAGTATTTCACTAGGTATTTTTCAATTTGTCAAAAATTTTAACTATCACTTACTTATTTTTTGTTCCAAATTCATCATTTACTCATATTTTGGTCAAAACTCGTATTTATGTTACTTTTTGTTGTGTAAGAAACTAATGAATGACCCACATTAATATTTTTTTTGGTTTTTCATGTTACTATTTTTGCAATATTCCATAATGTGCATCTCATGAATGTTGTATGTTTTTCTAACTCTACTTTATCTTGTTTTGAACAGAATGTTTGGCGATTTCATCGAGTCCATCTATATGCAACCAGTTGAAGGGGACAATCAACCGCTCTTTGCTCGAATTGTGGCAAAAACTGCGTGTATGGTAAGAGTGGTCGTTGATAGAGATGGCGGCGTTGGAAAATCGAAATACTATATCAACGGGAAGCATGTGTGGGCTCGAAAATATGTGAAGAGAACACCATCTAAGGACAATGGTGAAGGCATTGCATCACCTAGAGCTTGATTTATGTCAATCATGTCATTTTGTGTTTTGAAGGATCCATAGAAGCACTTGTTTTATTTGAGTTATTTTCAAGATTATTAGTATGTTTATTAGATTTTTTTTTTCTTTTTTTCTTTTTACTTTTTTGTATATAATCTATATGAATATATATCCGGATTTATGATGTTTTCGGTATTTTGTTTTGATATGATCTTACGTTTTGTGATTAGTCATTCTTACTCACATAAAAAAGTAACATGCTTTTTCCAATCACTAATTCTCTTCATTTAAGTCGCTAATTTTCACATGTAAAATTTTTTGAAGTGAAATTTTATGAGATACGATTACTTTTTGTTTTACTTTCACACATAGACACATCTTTGGTAGACCATCAAGTACCAAAAGTGTAAGGTTCATAGTTTCATACTATGTATAAACAATATGTTATAGGACAATTCCTCAAACAAGGAAATTTTGCAAAGAAGGATTATCTGTTTTGCAATAACAAAATACCATATGGGAATGTAATAAATTCTTTCATATTTATCTAGTATTAATTCAATGCCTTATCATATTTGATCTACTAGATAACACAATTCAATGAATGTCTTTAAGTTATATCAAGATTGTAGTTACTAAATATTAATTTGGGTTATTTGCATAAAAAGTCATCATATTTGTTACTTTTTGTCATTCTATGTTGCGTATTATTCTTTTTCTTAACTTGACACCAACATTTTAAAATCGTGCTATTGTGTGTATTTTGAGACTATTTTATTATGTAAAATGACCATTTTACCATTCACATTTTGAAAAAAATAAGGGTAAAATGGTCACAAAATACACATAATAGCATGAATTCAAAATATTGGTGTCAAGTTAAGAAAAAGAAAATACGCAACATATAATAAAAAAAAGTTGACAAATATAATACCTTTTTATGGAATTAACCTTATTAATTTCAAACCTTTTCATATTTTATCTGTTCACATTACCACCTTTGGAAAATTTGAGTCAAATGGGTATATCTTCTTTTCCTCTCTCTCTTTTCTTGCAATGAAAAATTTGTTAACTTTTTTTCTGAGTTCACTGAATTGATGCTCTTATTTCCAACGAATTTATTGTCTTTTTGTTAAATATTACGTCAATAATAAAATTTGAATATATTTTTTATTGTTACATTTCACAAAATGACAAATGGTTGTTACATTAAAATACATTACTCTGGTACAATTACTTTACATTTAATTTTTCAGAATGACTAAAAGGGTGAAAAAGATTATCGGAAAGCAGCAAAGAAGTGTCGAGTCATGAGTTACGAGTTGGCGTGACAAAACAATTTAGTGTTTACGTATCTAAGACGTTGACGTGACATATGTCATATACTCACATGTTAATTCTCAGAAAAATAACTAATTATAATCACTTAGCCATTGAATAGAATTGTATCATAGAAAAAGTTATATTCATGGTGACATAGGAGAATGATTGCCATTTCTTATGACATGACTAATTTTAAGTTTAATCCACCTTAATTTAACACATAGAATGTGCATTTTTTTTTCACTTTTCAACCTTTCATATGTGCTATTAGGCATGTTAAGAATGCCAATCACTTTTTGGAACATATATACGAATATTTATCATTCTAAAAAAATTTATGCGTTTAAAAAAAGGATATGCTTCTAAATCTAATTGCAAAAGGTACGTTATCTTTGTCGTTTATGCGAATACGATTTTGTTGGTTGTTTGAATGCGAGTTTTCGACAGGGGCACATTGGACTAATGTTTCCTTAAAGGCGTCAAAGTAGAGTTGGCGGCATATCGATGTATTAGCATATCTATAAAACACCTCCAATTTTTTTTTTTAAACGTAGTCTCTACACCGTATAGGGGGCTTTACCTCTATGTCGTAGAGCCTTTTACGTCGTAAAGGCTAAAAGCCTTCTATGAGTAAAAAGCATGACTACAAAATCCTGTACTTTTTCAATTTTGCCAAACACACCACTTTAACGCAATGAAAACATATAAGATTCAAGGCTAACAATCATTCATCATAAAAACATTGTTGGAGTATAAAATACACTTATCTAAACATGAAAACATAATTTCAACAAAACTTGGGTGGTATGCCAAACATCCTGCTTCTACCCATTTTCGAAATACACACTTGACATCATTTAAACTTGTTCAATTCTAAGAAACCTCGATATAGACCTTTAAAAACATAACTTACAATACTTTTTACAATCTTTTGGCGGTTCTAACTTATCCGATCAATTGTACCAAGATGTTACTTGCCAAATATACGCAAAAACGCGCAAGTTAACTTCTACTTCTAGTACATCTAAGCCTCATGCCTTCTTTTTACCTTTGTCATGTGAACTCGTATCTTGATGTGTAAAATCTCGTTTTAGATATTTATAAACCAAATCCAATGAGACTTGCCAACACTCTCGGGCAGTGTATCCGGTCGCGTATAGTATAGACTTGGTTAGACTAGGTTGCTCGCAAGAGCGAGTGAAACTAACAATATTTAAAAGTAAATAAACAACAAATGTGTTTTAAATCCACACGATTATGAAATAAGGAAATGCTAAAATGACAATAATTAAATAACAAGAAATGGAAACAGATGAAAATCAATAAGATAAAAGTCGTGCTTGCCTTGTTAACCTATCAATGACATGAAATGTGTGTGCAATGTTCTATGCTCAAATCGTAATAAACAATTATACGACTAGATACACATGAGCCTGGGGTCACATACATATACACAGAGGTACCATTATTTCAAGTTTGCCAAATACATCACTTAAAGTTCACTTAGTTGCATTAGCTATAAGGGAAACTGTAACATTTTTGGTTAATTATATCAAATTACAATAAATAAATAACATAAAGAAAATAACAGAAAATTAAATACAGAGAGAAAGGGGTAGAATCATAAGACAAACATTATATAACGATAAGTAAAAGAAAGCAGTAAAGGTCGAGGCAAGTGGCTCGTGTTTAGCACTATTCCCTTAAAACAGATTCGCCGTCTATTTCCTAGGGTACAACGGCCAAAGCTATGTACTGCCGACGTGACAAACTTGCTTGAAAAATCACGGAAAAGCTTGTGTGTTTCTGATCGAAGCTACAATAGAAGCTGAATATGTGGCTGCTTCAAGTTGTTGTGGACAAGTGCTCTGGATTCAGAATCAATTGTTTGATTATAGGTACAACTTTATGCAAACCAAAATCTATATTGATAATAGCAGTACTATTTGCATAATTAAAAATCCTTGTTTTCATTCAAAAACAAAACATATAGAGATCATACATCATTTTAGTAGAGATTGAAATGAAAAAAATTATTTCAAATGATTAAAATCGATAATGATCAAAATGTTGCAGATTTGCTAGCAAAAACTTTTGATGTAGGTAGATTTCAATATTTGACTGCTAGTATTGGAATCTTAAATCTTTAATCTTTTTATCTCTTTATGTTTTTGTAGAGTTAAATATGGATTAGTATTGTTTTTCAAGTCTTTAAGTGTTTATGCTATTAAGTATAATTGGTACTACTAGTTATACTTGCAACTGCTAGTTAATACTGCTAGTTATACTTAAAATTGCTAAGTATAATTAGATATTGTGATCATTGTGAATGTGTTATGGTTTGTGTTTTTGTGGTTTCTAGACTAACATTTTGCAGGAAAATCAAAAGAAAAGTCTTAGATTGGTGTGGAATTGGAGTTAGTACTGCACGGCTAAGTTAATGCTGTTAGGCATACTTAATGCTGCCGAGGTTACTACTGCTACTTTGTTTGAGGGTCTTTTTCTATAACTTCTTCGATTAAGGGTTTAAATCCCCAATAGGGTCACTTAATTGATTTCAAGCACACATAATTCTCTCAAAGAAAAACCCTAACTCTCTTTTCATCATCAATTTTCAAATACCCACCATCAATCACAACAATGTCGAAATTTTCTTTTGCTGACACTCATAACATGATTGCTTTTCTACAAAAACCAAAAGAAAGTGAAGGTTTTACTGAAATTATTGATTTCTTAAATGCAAACCCTTTAAAGTATGCATTAACAGTAAAACCTACTATATATATTTCTCACATTAAACAATTTTGGTCTACTACTAAGGTCGAAACTATTAATGGTGAAGAACAAATTCATGCCCTTGTAGATGGGCAGAAGATATTCATTATTGAAGTATCTGTTAGGAGAGTTCTTTACCTAGCAAATAATCCAGGAATTGAGAGTTTTTCAAATTCTACAATTTTTGAAAACCTTTAACTGATGGGATATGAGAAGAAAAATGATTCTTTAAAAAATTTCAAAGCATACTTCTCCCCACAGTGGAAATTCTTAATTCATACTATCCTACAATGTTTAAGTCCTAAAACAACTTCCTGGAACGAGTTTGGCTGTAATATGGCTTCTGCTATAATCTGGCTGGCCACAGACAAGAAGCTTAATTTTTCAAAACTGATTTTTGACAGTACGTTTAAGAACTTGGATAAATCTGCAAATAAATTTTATATGTATCCAAGGTTTTTGCAAGTTTTCGTGAACAAACAATTTACTGAAAAGAAGATTCATCAAAGAATTTATGATGCACCCTCTTATTCTAAAAAGATTTTTGCTAACATGAGGAGGGTGGGAAAAGACTTTTCAGGCAAAGTAACACCATTGTTTCCAACAATGTTGTTACAAGTTCAAAATTAAGGTGAAGGTTCATGAATCCCCACAGTAACCCAAGACCCACCCACCTTTTTATCCATTTCCTCAACACATCAAAAGACCTATCAATGTAGAAAATTACATAAAAAGGGCACTGAGCTACCTCATGCTAGTGCTGGTAATGGGTTAGATAGGGCTATTATAGAGGAGGATAATAGATTAGAAAGGGTTGTCACCATCACATCGGGCTTAGATACGAGGCGGGGACGGTGATAACGTGAGAAGAACTCAATCCAAGGCAACATCTAATGGATCAAGTTCCCATGGAACTGATTCAGGTGATGGAATCCCTAGGCGCCAAAGAACCAAGGGGGCTCAGATGCTCAAACTAGGTTTGAGACTGAGTCTAACATTCCCAGTGATTCACCTCTCAAGATAGGTAACACAATCCGAAGTGATGAGGGTAGTTTAAAACAACTTCAGGAATTGATAGATATATGTACAAAATTTTCAAAGGATGTTCTTGTCCTCAAGAAGACTACATCTTCTCAAGATTCTGAAATCAAAAAGTTGAAGAGGAGAGTTAGATATCTTGAAGGGAGACAGAGGTCAAGAACACAAAAGCTGAAGAGGTTATATAAAATTGTTGCTGCTGCTAGAGTTGAATCTTCTTCTGATGCTGAAAGTTTGGGGGAGGATGCCTCTAAATAGGGGAGGAATGAAAGCAAAGCTTTAGGGGGGGATATGAATACTGGGATAAATGATGAGCAGCTGGATGAGGAGGTTGATACTGATGTTGAATTTGTGGTTGAAGACCAACAGGGAAATGTTGTTGCACTTGATGATGTTACTACTGCTAAAACAGTTAATACTGATGGACTTGATGTTGATAAGGTTGTTGAAGTTGCTAAGCTAATGGTTAAAACTACTGAAGTTAATGCTGCTAGTGTTCCAGTTTCTACTGCTAGTGTATCTTGTTAATGTTACAACAACATCTACAACAATTGCTGAGGTTCTAATTGATGAAGATGACATTACTTTGGCTGAAGCTCTTATTGGTTTGAAATAGTCAAAACCAAAAGCTAAATGAGTGGTCATTAGGGAACCAGAGACAACAACAACAACAACAACAACAACAAAACCACAAGATCAACAATCACTGTTGGGCATAAAAGATAAAGGCAAAGGGATTTTGATTGTTGAACCCAAGCCTAAGAAGATGTCTAGGGAATAACAATTGAGGCTTGATGAAGAACTGGCTAAAAAGATGCATCAAGAAGAACAAGCTTAGTTTGAAGAGGAAGAAATAAAGATAAAAGAGAAAGCAAGAATTCGAGCTGAAAAAGATGAAGCTAACATTGCACTAATAAACCAATGGGACGATATTGAAGCTAAGTGTGATGCTGGTTATCTTTTAGCTGAAAAATTGCAACAAGAAGATAGAGAACATTTATCTGAGGCAGAGCAAGCTAACTACTTATGGAGTTCATAGCAGATAGGAAAAAGTTATTTGCCAAGAAGAGAGCTGAAGCTAAGAGGAACAAATCACCTACCAAGGCTCAATAGAGAACCATCATGTGTACCTACTTGAAGAATATGGACAACTGGAAGCAAGCTCAATTAAAAAACATGAGTTTTGAAAAGGTCAAGGATGTATTTGATAAAGCTTTCAAGAAAATAAACACATTTGTGCCTATGGAAACAGAGAAGGTGGTGGAAAGTTCAAAAACAACAGGAGAAGAGGTAGAGCAGGAGGTATCTAAGAAACAAAAAGTTGATGAGAAAAAGGAAAAAGAGCAAGAGCAGAAGGAGCAAGAGCAACAAAAACAGGATGACAAAGAAAAAGTTGAGCTACAAAAATTAATAGTAATGCTTCAGATACTGAAAAGGAAATAGTTGATGTTGTTCCTTTGAAGACTAAAGTACCTATTATTGATTGGAAAATTGGTTATCATGGAAAGACAGCTTGGTGAGATATAGTGAGAGCTGGTGGACAAACTCAGAGGTTTATCACTTTTGGACTGATGCTCAGAAGCTTTGATATGGAAGACTTAGAAACCCTATGGAAGCTGGTCAAAGATAAGTATGGATCTACAAGGCCAGATGATATCTTGGATAGGGTTCTTTGGGGAGATTTGAGAGTTATGTTTGAACCACATCATAAAGATAGAGTATGGCAGGATCAGTTTAAGAATACGGTTTTGCAATGGAAGCTGTATCATTCATGTGGAGTTCATAATGTGGCCATGAAGGGACTTCAGTTCTTTATGTTGGTTGAGAAAACATATCCTGGGTTGAGTCCTACAACAGTCAATCAGATGTTGAATGGAAAAAGTAGACTTCAAATTGATAGATGGGATGAAATGACATATCAGCTACTTAAGAAAATGGAGTATATTCTGTATCTAAAAGAGAAAAAGAAGAAGTAAGGTGTTTGGAAGCATCTGCTGGTGATGGTTAATACTTAGAAAAAAACTTGATGATTTTAGAAGGAAATATCAAGTTTAGGGGAGGATTACTGGAATTCAAAGATGTTGCTGCTCATATGGTTAAGACTGCTCATGGAAATCAATAAAAATACTCTAAGTGTGTTACAACTACTGGTTAAGAATTAAGACTGCTAGTGTATATTGCTACTGCTGAGAACTTCAAGGAAAAATACACTAAGTGGTTAATGCTGCTAGAAGAAAACTTAATGCTGCTAGTACTATGTTACAATTGCTGAAGAGTTAATGCTGCCAGAGTAAAGATTAGTACTGTTGGTTAAATGTTAATTTTTTTTATGTTTTAGGTCGGTTTAGATATGTATAAAATGTTTATATAAGTATAGAAACGATTTGATATACTTAGGAAAGTATTCTTATCAAAATACGTATTATAACCCTAATAGGACTCCATAGTCTATAAAAGGAGGTCCTAGGGCATAAAGATAATTATGTTTTATTCATATCTTCAAGGTTGTAGACCCTAATACTTGTAAGAGTATTCGTATTATAGTCAATAATATTGAAGCGTTTATTGTTAATTGATTGTATTCTTGTGTTTCATTACAAAGTTCTTCTTGATATTGAATACTAGATTCCACATAGTATTTGATTAATCCGAGATAGTTTCTATTCTAGTTGTGTTAGTTTATCTAGCATAGCTAAACCTTTACAAGCTAAGGGAATACGATCAAGTACATAATTGGCATCAACACCAATGAGCCTAGGTATAAGATCATTAGGATTTATAATTTTCTTAGTGCGGGAACCAAATCCAATCTATTGTCTAAATCCTAGTGACACAAAATCCGACCTTCTCTGACGTAAAATAATATAAAGACATGATGGTTGGTCTCCAAGATTTGTTTCGGAATTGTGCGTTTTCCTTCTTCGAGGCATGGACACAAATTTTGTTTGCAATCTTTATTTGAGTAAATGTTTATACGAATTTGACCAAAAAAATATTTCAAGTAACATATATTTCTTTGTTTGAAAGTAAAGTTATGCAAAATGATGCGACCTTAAAAGATTTATAATTTAGTAAAACGGGTTTTAAAACATGGCGCAGATAAAAAAAATTGATGTTTAGTCATTCCTTAACGTACAAAAGTTTTGATAAAGTTTGACCAGAGGAATTTAACCCGTTAGAAAAAGTATTTCAGAAAAATATCATTACGAGTTTTATGATTGATATAAACGCGTTCTAAAGAAAGACCCTTAAATGTGAAAACATCAGGGAATAAGGTGTAGTCGGGTGTGTACGTCTACATAAATTTTAAATGCCTAAGGACAAAGTCTAGTTTCCAATGTTTGATAGTGTTCGATGATTAATATCAGGCGAAGCTCATAGATATAAGTATTCAACATACTTAGGCAGTACTAAAATGTATCATGATTTAAATTGTTGTACTAGTGTCCTGAAATGAATAAATCAATCGGATGCTATGTCGAGGGATATTTTTCTTGTTTACAAGTGAAAGTTGTGTTTCAATAGTCGTTCGGTATGTTAAGACCTCTTGGCATCTCGGTGTGGGAATGGGTCATATAAAAATGGATTTTTGGGGCTGAGTTATCTAGAACTCCTAGAGGGCACAATGTCCTAAGAGTGATTGTGTATTGATAATCTAATTCAACGCATTTACTAACAATAGGTAATCTTATCGTATGGACGAATGTGGTTTTTTGTACAATGATGAAACAGTGTCAAGGCATGGTATATTGGTATCCATTGTTTCTGACAGGGGTGGTCGATTTTATTCTAAAGTTTTGTTTAGTGAGCAATGGTATTTTGTTAAATCTTATGACCCAAGTTAGCTAGCACTTCCAAGGAAATGGAAAAGGATTAGACGACTATTCTAGAGATAGCGGTTCGGATTACTTTGTAAGGTCTTAATACTTCTGTTAGGTTATAAGACAACGTATTGTGTGTTTCTAGATCTTGTTAAAAGTTCACTGGTCATTTTTTACTTCCATCGAGGGGTCCTCCTCGTAGATGCTATGGAGGGTTGTTCCTAGAACGGCTAGTGATGTAACCCAATTCATCAATTAAGTACAAGATGTGGGGTGAAGGTGAATGTGACGTGATAAGACTGTTATGAAAGAGTACTGTGATGCAAGTGTATTGTGTATAATTGTGAATTTTTATGAAATGCAATGCTTATGTCACACAAAAATTTTGCGACTCTCGAAAATCAAGTAGAAAATCAATATGAAAATAACCCTAATATAACTACACCTAGTATCGCAAGATTCATTTCTAAGTTGAACATAGGTGAACAGACTATGTTCCATTGTCCCAAAGTTGAACATAGGTGATCTGACTATATTCAACCGAGGTTCAATAAATTTTGAAATACTCAGTTTAGTTATACTAGTAATATGTTCGTTGCTGTGAAAAATATGCCGTTTATATAAGTATCTTATATATAAAAAGTAATATAAGTCTGTACATATGGAAAAAAAACAAGTATAAGTATGTAATATAAGGAAGTAAGGCAAGTACGCGCAAAAGTGGTTATGATGCAGTGTTATAGGATGAAGTGGCTATAGTTTACGCCTAAATGCAACCTAGTTCTCTATAACTGAGACTCTGATACCAATCTGTCACACCCCAAAAATGTATCGCAGTGAAAAGGTAACCGATTGCGTGACTTCATAGTAAAAGATCACACGAACTAAAGAACGACCTACATGAGTCATTTTAAAAGATCTCGTTGATACATAACATTTAAATAAGTTGCTACATAAGTTTAAACATAAGTGGTCCCAAAAGAAGAACATAGTTTAATACGATACAATGATATAAAGTTTAGATGCATAAAATTCCATGTGATGATGTAGACTCCATGCATACCAAGCCCGAAAAGTCAAGCACTTGAGGAAAACATGCTTAAAACGTCAGCAAAAAGCTAGTGAGTTCATAGGTTTAAGTAAATTAAATAGTGTGGACCACAAAATTTTAATATATATGACCATTATAACAAATACAATGTTATATGAAAAAGTAACATTATTTCCCTTAGTACATGACCCCCGAAGCTTAACTGTTCTGTTGCTGTATGATGTGTCAGCCAATGTTGCAAAAATCGATCAACTCGGCCGATTAATCGCCGATTAATCGTTAATCGGCCGAGTACCTTGTCGATTTTTGAAAATCGGTCAAAAAATCGGCCTAGGAAAAAAATCAACACTAAGCAGTCAAAAAATCGGCTGAATCGACCGATTAATCGGCCGAATCGGTCAAAAATCGGCCGAATCGGTCAAAAATCGGCCAAATCGGTCAAATCGGTCATGTTAAAAAAATAATAATTTAGGCATTATACTTAATTTGGGGATCGTATATTTCATTTATAACACACAATGGGCATCATAATCAGAATTTGAGCCTTTTATTGAGGTTTGGAAACATAGCAGGCTTGGAATCGGTTAAGATTTTTAGTTTGGTCTCCAGAAATACCAAAAAATTGCAGGAAATACCAATCCGATTAATCGCCGATTAATCCCGATTTGACTGATTACTCGCTACAGGGTGGTCGACAGCCCGACTACCGATTCACGATTTTTGCAACATTGGTGTCAGCTAGTACAAATATATGAATACCGAAGTAGGTGTTTATCCGAGAACCCAAGTAGGTATCTACCCGAGTACCCAAGTAGGTTTCTATCCGAGTACCCAAGTAGGTGTTTACACGCACCAAAGTAGGTGTCTATCCGCATCCAATTAAATGTCTATCCGAGCACCCAACTATTTCAAATGGTATGCGTCAGTTTGCCTATTCGGTCAATCAGAATGGGGTTGTCACCCCAATAGATCTATCAATAACACTCGTGCTTCCAAAAGAATAAACGGATCATGAAAGTGGGCATAGTGGGTCAACGATAACTTAGGCTAATCCATAATAGTTTAAAAGGTACTTGTGTCCAAAGTAAAAGCAAGCATGTTCTCACCCCAAAAGTTGTAAAACAAGTAGTAAAACGAGTAAAACGTGGGACTATAAACTAACGTAAATGTTTTAAGTACTTGTGTCCAAAAGAAAGTAATTGAAATTGTTTAAACATGTATAGGTAAACGAGTAATGTGTTCAAATAAACGAACATGTAATTAAGTAAAACAAGAAAAATATTTAAGTAAGTATTTCAAAACAAGTCAAATAGAGGCTATGAGACTCACTTAAAACAAGTGTAGTGATTCGTGAGTAAATCAATTAATTAGTGGTGCACAATGGTACCGGAATGCGACCTAGTTAATAATGGCTTAATTTAGTATTATGCTAAATGAAGTGAAATGACGCAAATATGATTTTAAAACTTTGTATCACCAATGTATGTTTGCGTTTTAGTTTTATAAGTCAAAATACACTTTACAAAAATTCCCGAGTGTCCATCTTTAGAAATTCATATCTTGCCCCACAATTACTATTTTAGGAAAAAAAATTGACTCGTATGAAAAGTATTTAGACGATACTACAACATTTTTTAAGGACTCTATGACTCAGTTGGACTCTAAAACGCTAAAAAATGCCATCAAAATTTACCAAGCATTTATTATACTTAGAAAAATAGTTACTAAATTTATGTTAAAAGTGTATTTTTCTGTCAACTTTACAAGACCGTATCTCCTTTGTTACAAGGCTTCACGAAACGTGCAAATACAATCTGAAAACATGAGTGCGAGGATTACAACTTTTTTCATTTTAGTTTTCAAAAATTTGGACATTAAATGGGTCAAAACTAGTCTTGAACCCGCAACCTCAGAAAATGTTAAATGCTGTTTTTCAGCTTTTTGTAAACTTTTAGTAATTTTCAAATGAGCATAACTTTCTCATTTTAAATCCGTTTTTAGCGGTTCAAGCGGCCACGTTTAGCTTATTATGTCTAGTTTCTAAATTAAATGTTACGTGTTGCAAACTCAACATTCCGCTATCTATAAACGCGCCTAAAAGACAGCCCTCTACACTACTCGCTAAATACCACTTTTTCAACAATTTCGCCAACAAAACTCAACAACACCAAACTAAACCTATCCTCTTCTACCGATTTTCAATAATAACATATAAAGTAACATAATGTGACACCCCGAGATTCACAGATATTCATTTTTTGAGGAATCATGTATGTTTTTCATTTACGAACCTTCCTGAGCTCGTTTGACGTGAAAACGAGAAATATATCTCGCGCAACGTGAAATTTACACACAACGCGTACTGGCATAACCGACGTTTTGATTTAATCTTGATATTATATATGAGAAATTAGTCATGTAAGCACTCGTTTTGATTGGAAAAATTATTCTGAGAGCGATGGCGTAATTTTCGTGTCGAGAATTTAATGTTTACTCGTTTTGATTGTGTTTGGGTTGTTTGATGAGCCAACCCAATAAGAGTAAAAAAGAGTGTGGGTGATGCGCGTACAAGGCGCGTTCGGGGTAAAAGGAAACTTCCTTTTCGTCGAGAAAGTTTTTCAACACCCTAGGTGTCACACCCCAAATTACATTTTGCGTGAATGAAATTCACGGGATGATCGCCATAGCATCACGATTCTGATTATATTGAACGACCTAAAGTGTCGTTTTAAAAACACATCGTTTGATATATATTAAAACATTTTGAGTTATAAAAGATAGGTCCCAAAAGGTAGTCAACGTTTGCGGAAATAAGTTTGTTACAAACCAAACGATGTTTAAAAGTGCCATAATATACAAGTGAGACGCGTCGTCAGCGCGACTCTATGATAAGTCCTTATGCATGCCATAAGTATATGTCTTAGATACGTGAAAATACATTGCTAAAACGGTCAACAATAATGCTGGTGAGAAATCATAGGTTTATGAAAATGTGTTATACGACTACCACAAGTATAAGTCATGTATGACAAAATTGTCACATAAAAATGATACAATTGCTATAAGCACATGACACCGAAGCTAGACTGATCATGATGTTCGCCCCAACAGAGTGTTTGCCAAACAACTCTCATTATGATATTAAATGAAATGCATCCGTTTGACCAGTTGGAACCACCAACCCGGATGGAGGAGTCACCCTCAATAGATCTATTCACTCACCCTCGCTTACTCTGTAATTAACGGTTCATGATTATGAAATAGGGACATTCAATTGGCAATGAGGTAACTTAAGCAATGTAAATGAATTTGATATACTTGGGCTCGTAATAAAATGTTGTGCAATGTATTCTCCCTCGTAGGTTTGAAATGAAATATAAACTTGAAAGACGGGGCTATGAAAACTCACTTGATACAATGATTATGATGGCAAAAGTGGATACACTGAAATGAGGCGCAATCTCTAACCGTGACCTATTATGAATGATATGAACTATTATAAGTCATGATTTAATGTTGTGCATGCAAACTCATATGATATCCATACCACTTGTGCATTTGAAAATAAAGTTTATCGTCGAAAAATAAGTTTATAACGTCTTGTCAAGTTATAAAATACTTTACACTTATATATATTGAAACAACATCCCACGATAGTCGTTTAGAAATAGAACAAGAATTTATAGTTTTTCGTCGTAAAATAATATACTTTGACAACTCATGAAAATGACTAAGTAACCTTGCGAAGCTTAGTCGCAAAATAGGAATATATAAAGTGTTAGTGTTTAAGAAAAATAGTTGTGATCGTCGTAATTCAAATACGAGTATCTTGGTCGTTATAAGTCCGTTTTCTACGTTTTATATATCATTGGTTTCGTGTTAATGTATACTAATATATTTTTGATAAATCGACTCATTTAGATTATGTTTAAAACTCAATTTTGCCTCTTAAAAATCCCTTGACAGCTTACATTATTTCAGAAAATTAGTTTTCCGTCGTTAAACTTAAAATTAACGTATCTTTTTCGTTATAAACCCGTTTTAACCCGTTCAAGCGACCACGATTTCGTTTTAAAGTCTATTTTCTGAAAATATAAACCAAAATAGTCCATGACCTTATGAAACTTCCAGATTTTATAAAAATGGACAGACCTCAATTATTTGTTGTCGAAAATGATTTTTCTAGTTCAAAGCTTGTACTAAACCCTTCCAATCAACACCAAAACTATTCTAAACCTACCATACACCTTCTTAGGGTGTCATGGGTTCCTAAACTTCATCAACAATGATAGGTTTCATAAGAACACTAGTAGGATAGTTTAAACTCATAATAAGTAATAAAAACAAGTAAAAGTGGTATGAATACATATAACACTTGCATGTTTTTCTTACTAGATCATAAAAATAGATCAAATATGATTGTGAAAGAGTAGTAAAAATTATGAGAAGCTTACTAGTAGTATGATGAGGTTTAAAGTAACAAGGTACTTAATTACTTCTTGGTTTTTATTTCAAAACCTAATATATAAGTATACTAGAGTTGTGTAATCACTTGATCTTGAAAAATCTTTGGTTTCTTCTTCTTTTTCTTGCTTGGCCGATCCTCAACAAAGAAAGGAGAGGGTTTCTTGCATTTTTCACCTTTTGATATGTGTATGTATGTGTTTTAAATGAATATAATACTTGTATTATACAAATATCTATAAAAAATGAGCATGTGTACATCTATTAGGGTCAAGATTTTTATAAAAATGGATGACTAAGGGGAGTGGTCGGCAAGGGTATTTTGGGGAAAAGGGTTTTGTATTTTTGATGACTAATGGTATTTAAAGTTAAGTATAAGGTATATTTTGTACATGTAATTAATTATTTAGTGTAGCGTTAACTAGAAATCGATTTTAACGGAACAAAATAAAATACATCGAAGTCATAAAAATTATAAAAATACATTTCTCGCAAGTATTGAGTGAATAAATAATTATCGAATAGAATATATATATAAATATATATATATATATATATATATATATATATATATATATATATATATATATATATATATATATATATATATATATATATACAATTTATATACCAAAATAAATCCAAAACATCGGTAAACTAATAATATAATTTTTATAGTCTTAAAATGAGTATAAAAATATATCAGGACAATTGTTGGAAGTGTCGGATCAATTATTCAAAACAAATGATCGTGCGATAGCGTTTATTTAATATATAAATATACGTTAATGAAATATGCAAACCAATGCATGAACTAATATGAAAATGATGTTACTGATGATATGTAGACTAACTCTAGTCTATATGTAATGTTCTCAATGATGTTTCATGAATACGCAACTAGACCCTTACGGTTACGCGAATTTTATACTCGTAAACCTAGTTTACGAAAAATGATGAATAGTGAATCATGAATAGTGATTTTTCTCCGGGAATGAATAGTATTTCGTGAATAGTAAAATTTTAAAATAACCTTTCAAAGTCGCAAACTGACTTCAAAAACGATGAATAGTAAAATGATGAATAGTAACAAGTGAATACTAAATTCTTGAGATGAATAGTAAATTTGAGAAATTACCTGAAATTACGATTTGTCACATTCGCCCACCCAGAAAAGAATTCAGTCCCTGAATTCAGTTCATGTTGGTTTCTACGGTGTTATCGGTGAAAAGGTGAAGATATTTGAGTCGCATCTGGTCTTCCCGTTCCCAAGTAAACTCGGGACCGCTTCGAGATATCCATCGAACTTTCATGATAGGAATTCGACTTTGCTTCAACTGTTTGACCTCTCGGTCCATGATTTCTGCTGGTTCCTCCACGAAATTGAGTTTATCGTCGAGTTGAATCTCTTCTAATGGGATTATGAGTGATTCATCTGAAAGACATTTCTTCAGGTTTGAAACGTGAAATGTGTTATGTACATGGTTGAGCTCTGACGGAAGCTCAAGTCGATATGCTACGGTACGACTGCTTCAAAATTTTAAATGGCCCAATGTACCTCGGGTTCAACTTCCGCGTTTTCGATCGTATCACGCCTTTCCAAGGCGATACTTTCAACATAACCTTGTCGCCAACTTGAAATTCTAATGGTTTGCGTCAGACGTCAGTAACTTTTCCGCCGGCCTGGCGGTTCGAGTCTATCTCGGATCTGAATTATCTTTTCTGTTGTTTCACGAACCATGTCTGGACCAGTGAGTTGTGCATCACCAACCTCGGCCCAACAGACAGGTGATCGGCACTTCCGACCATAGAGTGCCTCGAATGGTGCTGCTTTTATGCTGGTGTGATAACTATTATTATAAGAGAATTCGATCAATGGCAAATGGTTAGCCCAACCATTACCAAAATCAATCACACATGCTTTGAGCATATCTTCTAATGTCTGAATCGTCCTTTCGCTCTGACCATCGGTCTGAGGATGATAGGCAATGCTCATCTCTAATGTGGTTCCAAATGCATCTTGTAATGATTTCCATAAGTTTGAGGTGAATCGACTATCTTTGTCAGAAATGATGGAAATTGGTGCACCGTGCCTTGAGACTATTTCCTTGACATAAAGTCTAGTAAGTTGTTCCATGGAGTAAGTCTCTCTGATTGGTATGAAATGGGCTGATTTGGTAAGACGATCAACAATTACCCAAATAGCGTCATAACCACCTGATGTCTTAGGGAGTTTAGTGATGAAATCCATTGTAATGCGTTCCTATTTCCATTGGGAATTTCTGGTTGCTGAAGTAATCCTGAAGGTTTCTGGTATTCAGCTTTTACCTTAGAGCAAGTAAGGCATTTGCTAACGTACGTGGCAATTTCTGCTTTCATATTCGGCCACCAATAAAGCTTCTTGAGATCCTGATACATCTTATCAGAACCTGGGTGAATAGAATACTTCAACTTATGTGACTCATGCATAATCAAGTCTCGTATCCCGCCATAAAGTGGTACCCAAATCCTATCCTTGAAGCATAATACTCCGTCTGATCTCTTTACAAAGCCATTTGCATTCTCGGGCATACCATAGAGTTTTTCACTTGGTCAATTTTCCTCCTTGAGTGCCTCGATATGAGCCTCGAGGATTTTTTATGGTAGAGGTGAACTAATCGTCATTCCTAATGATCTGACTCTCAAAGGCTTGTGTCTTTCTTTCCGGCTAAGAGCATCTGCCACGACATTGGCTTTCCCCGGGTGATATTTAATTCCACAATCGTAATCGCTAAGTAATTCCAACCAACGACGTTGCCTCATGTTAAGTTCTTTCTGATCAAGTATATATTGCAAACTCTTGTGGTCTGTAAACACTGTACACTTAGTACCGTAGAGGTAGTGCCTCCAAATCTTGAGTGCAAAAACTACGGTTCCCAACTCAAGATCATGAGTGGTGTAATTCTTCTCATGAACCTTAAGTTGTCGAGAAGAATAAGCTATCACTTTCTCGTTCTACATTAACACAGCTCCAAGTCCTTTGTGTGAAGCATCGCAGTATACAACGAAGTTTTCGATTCCTTCGGGTAGTGCCAAAATTGGCGCACTGCAAAGCTTTTGCTTCAATAACTGAAAGGCAGATTCTTGTTTCTTTCCCCATTCGTACTTCTGGTTCTTCTGTGTCAACTTGGTCAAAGCTTTAGCTATCTTTGAAAAACCTTCAATGAATCTTCTGTAATATCCGGCAAGTCCTAAAAATTGACGGATCTCCGCAAGATTTGTTGGGGTGGCCCAATCTCTCACAGCCTCGATCTTTGCAGGGTCAACCTGTAATCCTTGACTATCAATGACATGACCTAGAAATTGTACTTTTCGGTTCCAAAAATCACACTTCGAAAATTTGGCATACAATCTCTCCTTCTTGAGTAGTCCTAAGATCGTTATGAGGTTCCCTTTGTGCTCTTCTTTGTTCTTCGAGTAAATCAATATGTCGTCGATAAATACTATTACAAACTTATCCAAATACGGTTTGCACACCCTATTCATCAGATCCATGAATACCGCAGGTGCGTTGGTTAATCCGAACTGCATTACTTGAAACTCATAATGACCATAGCGAGTTCTAATGCCGCTTCGGATATCCTCCTCCCGAACTCTAAGTCGATGGTAACCGACCTCGTGTCGATCTTTGAGTAAAGACTAGAGCCTTGCAGCTGATCGAACAAATCGTCGATCCTGGGAAGTGGGTAACGGTTCTTCACAGTTAACTTGTTCAGCTCTCGATAATCTATACACATTCTGAAAGATCCATCTTTCTTCTTCAAAAACAAGACCGGTGCTCCCCAAGGCGAGGAACTAGGTCTAATGAATCATTTGTCTAAAAATTCTTGCAACTGGTTAGACAACTCCTGCATCTCTGATGGTGCTAGTCGGTAAGGTGCTCGTGCAACTAGTGCAACTCCTGGTACTAAGTCAATCTGAAATTCTACTTGACGTGCGGCGAAGTCCCGTAAGTCTTCGAAAGACTTGAGAAATCCCGAACAATCGGTACATCCTCAAGTCGCCTCTCTCCGACTTCTTTTCTGTTATATGTGCTAAGAAATCATAACAACCCTTCTTTATGTACTTCTCGGTTTTGATGCATGATATAATACTGAGTCTAGTTCCACTTTGTTCTCCACGAATGATCAAGGTTTCGCCGTTGTAAGGAAGATGAACAACTTTTTCATCACAAATGATTCTTGCGCGATACTTGGATAACCAATCCTTGCCGATAATGACGTCGAAACTTCCAAGTTCTACGGGCATAAGGTCTATATTGAATGGATGATTTAGGAAATTGAGAGTGCAACCACGGACAATGGTGTCGGAGCTAACTAAGTTACCGTTAGCTAATTCAATGTTGTAAGAAGTGTCTAGTGTGGTTGGTTTGATATTGAGTAAAGGTGCAAATATAGTGGACACAAAGCTTTTATCGGCTCCCGAATCAAATAAAACTGATGCATAACGATTATTGATAAGGAACGTACCCATGACAACATTCGGGTCCTCCTTGGCTTCTCCTCCTCCCATAACATAAGCTCTTCCCTGTGCCATTCCACCTTGGTTCCTGTTCCATTGATTCTTCCCTTTTGGACAGTCCCCCTTGTAGTGTCCCCTCTCTCCACATCCAAAACATGTCACTTGCGGTTTCTGATTTTCCATCATAGTTGGAAGCTTGCATTCTTTGGTTTGATGACCCACCTTCTTACAGTTCCCGCATGGAGTAGGGTAACGACCGGGATTATGATGACTTTGACACCTTTCACACTTAGGTAGGCCTTAGCAGCTTCTTGCCTCTTTGGTGGTTGCTGAGTAACATTGCCACCTCGATTATTGTCACACTTTCTCTTGTTGTTGTTATTGTTATAGTTTGTGTAGTTGTTTCATGTAGGATCAATATATTTATTGTGTTGATGATTCGGGTGGTCTTGGATGATCAAAATACATGTTTGCCATTAGAGAGAGAAGTAGAGAGTTGGGTGTTTTCTTGCTAGAGACTTGGTATACAAAAGTATGGAATGTTAGATTGAAAAGCACCACCCCTTCCATGGATGGAAGGGGTATTTATACTTACAGACACAACGACCTCCTATCGGCCCGTGGATCGGTATCTGATGGGTAAAGACCCGTCCTTCCTCCACGATGTTACACTACGCTAAACTATGCTACTAACTAACAAATAAACTACTAAACAACGTAAATAACTACAAGTCTACGAGCTAACATATGCTAGACTATAATTGGGGTGACCGACACTTTAACATGGAATTTCCAATTCCTAACAATCTCCCTAAGGTAGGTCACCCCATGAAATACATTTTGCATCCTAGAATTCTTTCTTTGTCTTTAGTTCTCGAGCTCGTAGACTTCAATTCTTCAATTCCGCAATCTTTGTGCATTAGTAGCGATTCTTTAAAGTCCGCATTGATTTGTACTATAAGTGGAGGCCTTTAATCGATCCACATCTTTGATGATCTTTGAGCTTTCTTTGAGATCATCACCACAAGAAATCTCTCGGATCATCCATAGTTGTGTTGCCTTCATGTGATGTTGTGACTTTTGGACCGATATGCTCACACTTTTGAATCATGAACATCTTTCCATCGAGTAGCGGAAGCCTTCATCGGTTCATGATATTTGTAGCAACAAGGAAGCATAGTATGAAATATCGAGCCGTGTTATGTAGATATGCACCACCATGATTTCTTCAATTAAGTGTGGATGCTTTGTGAGCATGCGGCTTTGGATTGACTCCTCAATTACGATCACCGCAACCGTCAAATGTACCGCAAACAATTAGCTTAGCAATAAAACACACGAAAGTGTCATTGATCACTTTCGTTGAATTGAGGTACACCGCCCACGGTTCCTCGTTGATCGATACAAGCATCGCTGTGATCGGTAGGATTCCTAAGAATCTCTTTGACAGGTTTCGCAATGTTCTAGTTGTTCTCAAACCGAACGTCTCAAAGAAGACAACACGGAGTGAGTGAACCAATGAATTAAGATTCACCGATTGATGAAAATGATTTGAAAAACAATCGCGTATTGCTTGAAGAAAGAATTTTGCAATACGACGAAGGTTTTATGAGAAAGATCAATTTTCAATCAAAATACTTTTGTATTAAAGAATGAGTACACATTCGACGTGCTAGTGAAAAGAAGAGATTCGCACATCGAACGGTTTTCTAAAAGTATTTTTCAATCGAGATACTTTTGAATTTGAATGAATACACATTCGATGTGCTAGAGAAAGAAGATTTGCACATCGAACGGTTTTTCAAAAGTATTCGTCAACTCCAATCTCGGACCAAGGTTGATTCACAAGTGAATCTCCCATTGTTTCTATCCGGTTGTCACAAGCTTGATCTTACGAGAAGATCTCACATGTCACCCACCAAGAGCTTGTTTGATGTTGGCTCTGAAGGATTTCCATCTTCATCGTGAATATTTTCATATCACTCGAATGTTACGGCAATACCACAAGGATAATGCGTGGGACTCTCAATATATTCTTACTTTCGACATTGTGTGAAACAAAGAAGTTTTCATTAATTTTGTGTCCTAATGAGATATTGTGGATGATCTCTTGGCTCTAGACTCAATAGTGCACATTTGGTTCCCGTGTCGGAGACTAGGGAGGGTCTCTTTCTTCAATATCAACAATCTCTAAGAGAAAGTCGATAGATTATGTAGGTTCCTCGTGAGAATGAAACAAGCCCTTTAAGAGGAACTTGAGTAGCTTGGGAAGTTTAGGTGCGGTCGTCCACGGGTCCTTGACGTCTTGTCTTCAATACCGCGTTACCTTAGTAACCACCAAGAGTATATGTATTGAACCCGTTTACGCCCTAAGGTTGAATTGATGGAGGGCTATTTCTTTTCACCCTTTTACATTCAATTCTTTTCATTCTTCAACCCTTCAAGCTTACCGAGACTTTATAACTAGAACCTTGTTGGGTTTATTCGATTACTAGCTCTGCCTCATCCGCACTCTTCCCATTTCTCATTTTTCTCCTTTTTTCAATATACCTAAAGACTCTACACTATCTAGTGGATTGTCCCTGGGTAGATCCCTCCGGTTCTGGCGGATCGTGGGAACTAATACCTAACCTCACCATCCTTATAACTCCATACATAAAGTAAATGTGGTCGGTCTTTTGGTATAGTTCTTTCCTTCTCGAAACCAATTGAAAAATCATTTGGAAAATCAATTAAGGTACTTGTGATATAATATCAAAACATTTTGTACCTTAATTGTTTTGATCTTTTAGAAATGCTCCCCCTCAACATGTGCATATGATTTATAAATTGTTTAGCACATGGAGGCAAGAGTTCTTTTGAAAAAGCCATTTAATTTTCTTTGGTAAATTCTCCCCCTCAATATGTGCATAGGATATTTGAAATCATTTTATCACATAGAGGAAAGAGTTTTTTTGAAGCACATTCACGATCACAAAAGCCATTAAGAAACCATTTGCTCCCCCTCAATATGTGCTTCGAGATTCGAAAGCGTTTAGCACATATGAGAGAGCAGCCTGCACATTTGAATCAAATCGATCATCAATTATCAGATTTCATTATTAAATCACAAATTCTCCCCCGATCAAAAATATCAAACCCTTTGAGATTTTGGATCTCAAGTGATTTAATCAGGTTTAGAAAACATGGGAGAAAATGTGGCCTGGTTTAAATACTCATCTTGTTTTTGGATAAATGCTCCTCCTCAACATGTGCATTGTATATTTCTAAATCGTTTGGCACATGAAGGCAGGAGTGCCTTTAAAGGACTAAAACCAATTCCATTTAAATAGATTCGAGATTTAAATCACGATCTCTCCCCCGATCAGAAATATCAAACCATTTGAGATTTGTGATCCCAACTGATTTAAATCATTTAGAAAAGTTTGGGGAAAGACGTGGCAAGATTTAATTTTGAAAAATGACAGATAAGGACCAATTATAGACATTAAAGATTGTTAGTGTCAGGTATGATAGTTTTAAGAGATCTTTAAGTAAAATAAAACAATTTCACAATCAAACAAGAACAGAAAAAATTTCATTTTGAAAGATCTTGATTCTAAAGAAAAATCATACCATGACATAACATTAAATCTTTAGATCACCATATTTTTTAACGTACAAACCGGACTTTTATGAAGAAATATTGTATGAAAATAATTTATTATAAATCACTCTCCCCCTCAATCGATGACCGAAGTCGATTATTGAGTGACTTAAGTTTTGATAAAGTAAAGTCCGGTGATTTTCAAGATTTAGTCCAATTTATTTTCAAAAACAATATTTTCCATTTTCAAAACAATTTAATCAATTTTGTTTTTCAAAATTGTTTAAAAATGATATCCTGCACAAAGATACGTTAGTGGTTGAGAAGCTTTTGTTGTTGTTGCTAAGGGTTGGAAGAAAACCGTCTGCAGATGCAGTGAGACTTCAAACGTTGCATTTTAATGCCAACTTAGGTCAAATTAAGCTCCGTTTTCTTCAATCACTTAGAAGAAAACCATCTGCGATGCGTTGAGACCTCTTACGTTGCATATATGCCAACTCTCCACGAAGTCCAATTAAGCTCCGTTTCTTCATTTGTCAACCCAAGATATAGTTACCCTTTCCTTCGGCATCCAATCATCTTAAATTGTGGGATCCGGATCGAACATTCTTTAAACCAATATACCGCATCGTTAGTGAACACACATACGTATATATGGTGGTCGACATCACCCAAACAAAGAATCGACTAATAAAAGTCAATTCAACATATCAATCAGATCATATAAATATATGGGAATAATGTGTTTATCAAACTATAATCATCTAATCCTAACAATCACATCCTAGAAACCTAGTCCTTCAACATAGGCAATTATATTTTACAGATAAGCTCGTAGGATAATTAAGAAAGCTCGTTAGATGATATAGATTTGAAAACATTCTCCCCCTCAATCAATGACTCAATTTTTGAAAAATTTTAAAAGCGCAGAAGTCATTGATTGAGTTTGCAAATTAATCTGGCTTCGATTCGATTGATTTTTCAAGCAACTCATTTACCACCATTTTGAAAACAACAAATATTTTCTGAAGAATTTATAGAAGGAAAATATTTGTGTAGGAACAAAGATCCTTCGACATACTTTCCTCATTTTGTTTTAGGATAAGTGCACGAAATATTTGAAAAATGTTTAAGCGTAGCACTTTCCTTCTTTGAAAAACGGGTTGCTATCTGAAATAATAGCAAACCATAATTTTGAAGAGCGGGTTACAGTCTAAAATAACTGTAAGCCATCATTTGAAGCCCGGGTTACAGTCTGAAATAACTGTAAGCCATAGTTTATAGACATGTTTTGAAAAAGAATATTTACACCTCCTGCTCGAACTTCATCTATGGTCCTGTGCCATTATTGAATGACATTTCTAAGACCGCAGATGTTATCGATACCAGAAGACATGTCTTAAGAAAACATATTTTTGGTATTTTTCAAATTTTCTGATTTTTTATGGGTTTTTGATGGTTTTATATTTTTCTATTTTCTTTTTGCTGGTTTTATATTTTTGTATTTGGTTTTTAATAAATATATACAAAGATAGAGAAGATGATATAGTTAAAGAAGATGATGATACGAGTACCGAGATAAGGATATCGAGCAGCCCCGTTGTAGAAGATAGAAGTCATCATCTCTTAAACATTCACCGCCAAAGCTTTCGAGGCTCCTGAATTGAGAGAAATTGAACCATCCGAAGTGAGACTCTGCGACTTCCCCAAACCGAAAATCCTTTTGATGAGCAGATTCGAAGCTATATTTCAAGCTTGCCTTGGCCAGGTGTACAGAGAAGCACACCATTATCATAAATCCCGCTGCTCCTTTTAAGAACGATAGTCGAGAATCTTCGTTCGGGGTTTTATCATCAACAAGAACAACAACAACGTATCATCCCACTCATAAATAATCTTATCAAATTTCATAACCACTGAAGTCTGACGCAATCCATTCCAAAAGGTGTCAAGAGAACACTTCCCCCCGAGTAGTTGAAATGATGCAGCCCGTCTCTTAGAATAATGCTCAAGAACTCTCCCGAATACACATCATGAGGGTAATGAAGAACACCTCCCCTATTTTCACATCTTTCGTCCCCGATGAATGTGTATGAAGCTCAAGAACTGGTACACCAATATCCAAGAACTCTCCTGAATACACATCATGAGGGTAATTAAAAACACCTCCCCTATGTTCACATCTTTCTTCCCTGATGAATGTGTATGAAGCTCAAGAATCCGAAGTACACACATTCCCAACGAGAGAATAACTAATAACACCTCCCTCATGTTACACATTTATCTTCCCTGAATATGTCGTACTTGTGTACCTCTTTTATCTTCAGAAACTTTCACTAACACTTCCCCCACGTAGTTGGAATAATAACACTAAACGCTTTGATGAGTAAAACCTTGAGTTTCTCTGCGGTCATGACATTTGTTTTCCCGGGATGTCTTCAATCACTTAGAAGAATTAAGTTCATCAAGTTTACTCGCCATGAGTCAAACCTTAAGTTTCTCTGCGGTAATAACATTTGTCTTCCCGGGATATCTTCAATTACTTAGGAGAATTAAGTTCATCAAGTTTACTCGCGTTTAGATGCTTGTCTCCTTCCCCCTTGCTGGTTTTGACACTTCAGAATCAGCAACTCATTGTAAGCCCGTATACTAGGAATTTGTTGAGAAGAACACTTGAACTCTTGTGGAATCAACTTGTCAAGAATATGAGCAAGTCTAATTGGGATTAAATCGACATTTCACCTCCCCAATTAGTGCTCTCCCTAAACCGACAATGCCCGGAAAATGAAGAAGTCTTTGGATAATCAAATGCAACTCGTCTTTAGTCTTCTAACATGCAGCAGAAAATGTAGAATGATCAGACTCGACCTTCTTCAAGATTGTGCAGTTGGGGAATAGATAGTTAACATCTTCAACTCACCAATTGATAAGAACATCACCAAAAAGCATCCCAATTAACTTACATCTTGCAAATCCCCTTAACTAAAATCTCTCCCAATAAAACAAGAACAGAAAGATGTTCATCAAGTAAATCAGCAATCAGGCTGCAACGAACACAGAAGATGGTAACACCAAACTACCAATCACATCAAACAAGAACAGAGAGAAGTTGATGTATACGTGAAGCATTAACCGGAAGCACTTTGTCGATAAACTCATCAATCCGAGTGAAGATGTCAACCAACGGCTCTTAGAAGAAACTCCATGTAAAGATGATCCGATAAGAAGAAGCTCGGTTCTTACATGAGTTAGGAGCCGTATGACCATATATTCTCATATATCGATCAACCATGCAGAATTATCATACTTCTTCTCCCCCTCAAGAATTGCATACGGAGATGCCATTCTTGATTAAATAAGTGAAAATCATCCGAAAGTTTTATTCACACTTCTCTCCCGCAAAATCAGCACATGATGTCGCCATCTTCATTATAATCGAGCAAGTGGAATGAGAAAACAATCGATGGTAGCCTGGTTCACTTGATGATGAAGAGCATGGAAAAGTATGAAGCATGTTGATGAGAATGGTCATAATAAGAAGATTTCTCTTCTTCGTAAGATAAAGCGCATTGAAGCGTACACTTTTCTTTTCTTTAGAGTACGAGGAATGAACTGTTGTGTTCATACGTCATAATCTCTCTCAAAGAAAACATGTAATCATCCCCATTATCATTCAGAGGCTCTTTGTAGTAACAAATGATGGAGAAAACCCAATATGATGAATTTGACCTCAAGTAAACTACCCCGAACTCGTGACTTAAACTTGCACATATGTAACAAAGAGTGGTGCCGATTTCCATTAGCATCTCTAAGTACTCTATGTACTCTATACTCTTCAACCAACCAACCATCAAGTATAAGACGACATTACCTTTTGAAAATCCACAATTGAATGTGACACTGAGCACTACAACGTAACTCCTTAAAGTGATAGTTATTTTGTGGTGGTATGAGCCCAATTCCCCCAAGTGGTAAAAGAAAAGGTAAAAGACACCCAACAATAACTAGATTTCCAAGTCTTCGTTTATGATAATAAGCTCGAACAAGGATCATGAAGAATCTTCATCCAACCATCCCCAATACCTTCAGATACTAAGTACACTCGCCCGTGATAATTCACTTCAACCTCAAATAAATAATACTGAATTAACGCCGTTGTCACATCTTCTCTAATCAAAATCTAGCCTTCTTTGATATTTAAATGAACTTTGATAATGGTTTCATCCCGACCATGGTTAAAAGCACGTAACCCCGTAAAACCATGTAATAACCAAACTGCCATGAAGAGAACCCAAACACATACCCAATTCATGAAGTACACCTTTTATCCTTTCTTCAAGCGAAACCGTAGCACCGAGATCAAGAAGATCCGAATTACACTTTCTCTTCTCCAAGATGGTTCCATCATTACGGATTTTACAATTCCATGGTTTAAACCGAAATAGATTCTTTCGCGGATTTTACAAAACCGAGAATAAACCGTAAGATAGCTCCAGAAGTGCACTTTACTATTACAAGGATGTTTCCATCGTCACGGGATTTTACGAGTCTATGATTTAAACCGAGAAATACATTCTTTCGCGGGATTTTACAAAATCAAGACAAAACCGTAGACAATGTCAGCTTGAATGTGTTATGACAACTTTGGTTTCGGTGAATATCTGTTTTTAGGGGAACATGCAGTAGTTCATCGACGGTTCATTATCCAACATCAACAACATCATCAACCATCCCGTAAGCACTTTGGAAAACACATCATTCACGTATTCTGACGGCTATTGTAGTGACCACATGGAGAAGTAAACCTGATATACCAAACTTGATCATGAAGTAGAATTCCCCAGATTTGTTACTTAAACTTGTACTAATCCTCGTGAACAAGAAACGGTGTACCCAATGTACAAAACCTCTTGACATTCTCAACTGAGTGAGACACCGAAGTGATGCCAAGTCTTTATCACCTTCTATAAACGCCCAAACAAGTCATCTTCGCCGAAGGGTAGAAAGAAAGAAGACGAAAATAAGTAAACGCGCCTGGAAAAACTTATTTCAAAACCAAATAAGAAATACCGAATACACACAACCCCGTAGTCAACTTTGTTCAACCATCAATTTAAGCCATAATAAAATATTATCTGTGAAAATGTATACACCAAATTTTCAAATCTCATAACATAACGACTCTCAATCATCAAACCAAATCTCATCAATTCGCAAATAGTATCATCAAACTGCAGTCCATATCCAAGAATAATCATCAACCAGGTTCAAAATAACTCAATTTGCACATCGGATATCAATTTAAGCCCTAAGCAGGTCTTAGACATAGTCACTCCACTTGACCCAAATTCAATATCTAAATAAATCAGCCCATTAAAATATCACCCGAAAAAAAAACTTAAAATCCGATTCATTAGAAATGTGAAAATGTTAAAGAATCAAGAACACACAACCCACCATGTCCATAACTCTCGGCCCAAGTTAGCAGTTGTACCTTACTACCCGATCTATTAACCTTTCACAAAGTTTACACGACCCAAGATCTATTAGACGGCCCAATTAAGACTTCCTACCCGATCCACCTATCTATAGCATACCCTAATCACACGGGGTTATAAAACGCACCTATCTCACATATTTAACATTTCACAAACCCTAAATAATCTCTACATATCCGCCCCCATCTCATCAGTTAACAACACTTCAACAAATATTACTCCTGGAAACAGAAACCAACTCATAAATCAATATTGGTTTGCCTCCCTTAATCTCAATCCATATACAAAAACGCATCTCAAACCTTCATTAATGGTTTCTCAACTCGATCTCGCCACAGGGTTGGCTAGAGTGACAATATTAAAGCCACAGGGATGGCTTTCAGCTTATGATGAGGCTCAAGACAAGGTAGGTATTTATTCTTGAATCCGTTTGGTTTTAGGTCAATGAATCGAAACAAAGAAAGAAAGTGACACTATTGTCATGCTTTTTCTTTATATTCGAAAAGGTTACACCTTTTATGGATCTATGATGAGAATTGACTTTCGTTTGCTTGACCTTTGAGTCTTGTAATCACATAAGAGATATCAACGAAAGCATTTCTGAGATCTTACATTAATTTACTTTTTAGTTTCGAGTCTAGGTTGTTTTTGGAGATGGGATATGTTGAAGTTGGAAGAGATTTGATTTGAGGTAGGATAGGATGGATTTGTTGATGGTGTTTTGTATTGGACCTGTTTATAATTTCTTTTATTTTCGTTGATGAACTTGGACCAATGATGGTGTGAACCTGAGGTCTTGATAAGTCGAATGTATTTGGTATTGGTCAAGTGGTTTGTGGTATAAGCTATGTGTGGTCGTGGTAGCAACTCGCTAGACATATATAAAACCAACTCGCTGTTGTTTATAAGTTGCTACCAGTTATTTTCCAAAGCAAGTCGCTAACAAGTTTTCACAAGTCGCTACTTATTTATTTTTTATTTTTTATTTCTTATTTTTTTTGTATAACACAAATCGCTAACTTGTTTAATAACAAGTCGCTAGGTCAACATAATCACACAACTCGCTACTTGATGGACAAATTGCTACGACTTGTAAAGACAAGTCGCTAGGTTATTTTCTTGACATAAGTCGCTAACAAAACTGTATATCTAAAAAATGACAAGTCGCTATCTTTATTTTCCGTAACAGATTGCTGTCAAAACAGCATCTTTCAAAAAGATGTCAACTCGCTAGCTTTTGGTTTAGGTTAACAACTCGCTTACAAGAAAAAAACAGCAAGATTTGACCATATAAATTTTTCCGGCGATGTTTCCGACAATGTTTTCCGACCATATTCATACTTTACCCATAAACTGCAATGAATGAACTTGTTTGCCCAGAAAACTCTATGAAAAAATAACCATTTGACCACAAAGATTATGACCAGTTTGACCACAAAGATTATGGCCACAACAAAATAACCAACTGTATGATGTATTCAACCAAGAGAACATGTAAAGAACTGTTAAAAACTGATTTACCAAAATAAACGGAAAATAATAATCCGACCACAAAAAGTACACAAACCAGTTTAAAACATGTAACAAAACCACAAAAAATCAACACAACACAATAACCTTGGCTCTGGTACCAATTGTAGGATCGATATATTTATTGTGTTGATGATTCGGGTGGTCTTGGATGATCAAAATACATGTTTGCCATTAGAGAGAGAAGTAGAGAGTTGGGTGTTTTCTTGCTAGAGACTTGGTATACAAAAGTATGGAATGTTAGATTGAAAAGCACCACCCCTTCCTTCCTCCATGGATGGAAGGGGTATTTATACTTACAGACACAACGACCTCCTATCGGCCTGTGGATCAGGTATACAATGGGTAAAGACCCGTCCTTCCTCCACGATGTTACACTACGCTAAACTATGATACTAACTAACAAATAAATTACTAAACAACGTAAATAACTACAAGTCTACGAGCTAACATATGCTAGACTATAATTGGGGTGACCAAAACTTTAACATGGAATTTCCAATTCCTAACATTTCGGTTGTTACTGTAGTCGGTGCGATTGTTGTCATTGTTGTTGCGGTTGATGTTGGTAATGTTTCCCCTCTTCACAACTTGAGCCATGAGTTTTTGAGATACTCGAATAGATTCTTCAATTGTTTGTGGATCAAAAGAAATTACATCACCTTGAATACTTTGTGGAAGTCCTCCAATGAAATTTTCCAGTAGTTTCTCATTTTCCAAAACCATAGATGGACATAAAGCAGCCAACTCTTCAAACCTTCTGATGTATGTCTCGATGTCATAACCAACAGTCACTAACTCATAAAATTCTGTTTCTAACTTCTTCACCTCTGTGCGCGGACAATACTTCTTAGTCAACAACCTCTTGAATTGATCCCATGTGAGCTTGTAAGCATTTTCCATACCAATAGGCTGTGCATAAGAATTCCACCATGAAATTGCCCCATCTAAGAGTGTACTAGTAGCGAACTTCACCTTGCAGTCATCTGGGCAATTTCATAGAAGAAACACAGACTCTATCTTCTCAAACCAACGGATCATAGCAGTGGCTCCTTCTGTGCCTTTGAACTTTGTGGGATCACCGCTCTTAAAATCCTTGTATGAACAATTTCGAACTCCAGACGCTCCTGCAGTCCCTGCAGCAATAGCAAGTCTGGCAGCTTCAGCAGTAGCAAGTCTGGCAGCTTCAGCAGTAGCCGCAGCCTCGGCAGCAGTAGAAAGTCTGGCAGCTTCAGCAGTAGCCGCAACCTCTGCAGCAGCAGTTACTGTTGCTTGTTCTTTCTTTAGTGCCTCGGCTATACTATCCTTTACATACTTTTCGATAGCAGCTTGTGTCATTTCTGGTGCAGCTTTCTTTGGCGCCATAACTCTTCAAAACCATAAGATGTAACAATAATGAGAACTTATAAGTAGAAAAAAACATTACACACAAATATCCACAACCACAACATGCATAAATAAATGAAATCATAATGGAACAACCACGAAATATCATAAATATAATCACAACACACGTGAATATAATACATGAAAATTCCGGCCTACATGGACCAATATTATAAATAGCACAACCATTCCTACATAGTAGAGTCAACACTTGATACATTTGTTTGTACAAAAACCAAAAGATTACAAGTTCTTTAAACTATGTCACACACCTCGTGACTAGGATAATAGTAGTAAAAACTAACATGATATAAGTCTAATCTAGGCATCTCCTGGTGCTCCACCTGATCGACTCAAGCTCTCGGACACATGCATACAAACCGACAACCATATCCGTCCGTCACTAATCGACACTGAGTAGCAGCATCCCTACTCTCCCAAGTAGCAATACTCGCACGTGCTAATGCTAACACATGAGCCTGTCGCTGCTGCTCATCCTGCGACATCTGGGCTCTATCAAACAACTCTGGCATCTCCTGCCTCAACTCTGTAATGTGCTTATGGTTTACTCGCTGTCTAGTCTCCAACCCCTGATAAGAAACTGTGGAAAACTAGAAGGGGGGGTTGAATAGTTTTGCCGATTTTAAGTAGATTTCAAAAACTTTAGATTCGATATTATGTGAAATCGTATGGATGTTGAGAACGTATAGATCTAATGATAATGTAAGTAAATAAACAAAGATAAGGGATAGAAATGACACAACCGATTTATAGTGGTTCGCTACAAGGACACCTTCCTTGCCTTACTCCACTCCCGAGTCACCTACTCGAGAGTTCAAGCACTATGTCAACAAACTCCTTCACTTGGCGGAGAAGCCTTCACAACGTTGCTTACACTTTATCCGGTACAAAGCTAGATACCGAGTCCGTAGTACGGTGGACCAAACCAACACAACTATTACACAACAAATATGTGAAATATCAAATACAAGATCTTCGCTATGTAAATCTTGCGAGTGACAAATCAATCAAGGACCCTTGCTTGGATGACTTGTAGAATGCTCGTGATCTCGCCTTAGAAGGACCTATATGAGGATCACAAATAGAAAGAAAAAAGAACAACTCTCTAGATCAAGTGATCTATATGTTAGAAGAGAATGAGAGTGTATGAGAGATTTAGTAAGAAGAGGGTGAGTTAGAATGAAGAAATGGCTCTCTATTTATAGGCAAATTTCCTCACTTTGTTCACACGGATCCCACGGATCCTTCCACTCGGGATCCGCTAGCACAAAGCTAGGGATCCGTGGAACGCCTCTTTGCCCATGGGTTTTTGGTTATGGGTCATGGGTTGGTCCATGGGTTATATCTAGATTCAATGTATCTAAGTATACATTGTATCAAGTCTCTTTGGGTATGGGTTAAGACATGGGTTGTGATTTTACCCATCCTAATTAACTATTACAACAAATGCTTTAGTTACTACATTTTGTATTTAAAAGATTATATGTAAATGCTTTACAAAAATAACATGTATCCTTATAATTATACTTAAGACAACATTATATATGTTATCAACAAAACACAAAGAGATCGCAAAATATTAATAAAAGTTTTTACGGTTTATTTGTATTAACAATCTCCCCCTTTTTGTTGATGACAAAATATAATGTTATGATGAGTAAAACTTAAGAATAGATGTAAGTTTTGAAAGCTCCTAAGTTTTACTTCTTCTCCCCCTTTTTGTCGAAACAAAAGTTAACCCTTGGAGGAAAAAGTAGTTCACTTACTCCCCTTGACGGTAGCTCCCCTAGTTTGGGCGTCAAGAGAAAAAAAATATACAAAAGAAAGTTAGTAACATGCTTAATTGGTCTTATGGTTGTCGAGAAACAAGATATGGAGCCAAGGTATGTAAACAAGGCCTTGTAATAAAACGACAAATTGTAGTGGTAGTTAAGCCACTTACAAGCATGTAAAAATAAGAACAAGACTTGTTCTTGAAAATGACAAAAAGATATTAAAAGTGAAAAATAGTAGTAGAGATTCCTTCCATGCTTGCATAAGGTTATGGATGGAGGTTATGATGAGTAATTGTATTGATGCGATCAAGGATGAGGTTGAGTATGAAACACATTTCTTCCCTAACTTATATTGAAATTTCCCTAGTGGATTGGCAATGTTCACAATGTAAATGATGTGGGTAATGAGTGCGGAAGTTTTCCGGGTTGTTTTGATTTGAGTTATGCGGAAGTTGTGGTGGAAAAATAGGAAAATATGGATCAAAATCCGGAATGTTTGTATGTGGTAGTGGAAAAGAACCTAGATGTTCTTGTAATGTGATGGGAGCTAGAGGTGGTGATGTTTCAAGATCTTGAAAAATAGTATTTGGTGATGTGGGGGTGTGGAAAGACTATTTCTTTTCTTTAGGTTGGGTAGATCTTGTTGGAGTCCTAAGGAGTTCCAAAAGAGTTATTTTAGGTGGTGATGAAGTTGGTGTACTTGTTGGTGATGAGGGTGGTGCTATAATGGAAGCATCTTGTGGTGAGTTATTTGAGGATGAATCATTTGAGGTTGGTTTTGCTAAACAACAAGATCGGATACTAATCCGTGCGGGTATCCTAGCATTTGATTGTGGTATTTTGGATGGTGGAAGTACAAAGGTTTCGATATCATGATTGTTTGTACTAGATGATTCTCCTAAAGGGTTTTTGGATGACATGATGAAGTGTGTTTGTGAGAAGGAGATGGAGTATGCAAGCATTTTGGGAGTTATATATATAGAAAACAACACATTGTAATGAATGCTTGACCCAAAATGTGGATTAAAATCTAATGATTAGATATGAATTCAAGGCATGTGATCATGAGAACACAAGCATTAAAGAACATACTCTCAAAATAAAACAAATGTGGATTTTTCATCCAAAATGACAAAATAGAAGTTGAAAACGACACATATACACGGATCCCACGGATCCTTCCGCGAGGGATCCGTCCACATGAAGGCCGGGATCCGTGGGTCCGTGTTTCGAGCAAGACAAAATTCTCCTTTGGAAATATTTTTGCCTATTGTGTGCCTATATGCAAACTATTTGGAGTTGCGGTTATCTCGACCCTAAAGAGAAATAAAACTAAACTAGAAGTATAAAAGTATCCTATTGAGATAACCCGAAAACACATATTTAGTACATAAGTCGTAATCTTGTGTTGTCAATGCTCCTAATTCATTGTAGCTTAAATGAATGTACCCGAAAACACATATTAGTTATGTGTCCCTTTAGCATTCAAAAGACATGAGATGCAATGAAAGCGGGTTTTACTTTGTATTAATAATGAAAAGCGATTTGTCCTAGGCGTGAGAAATTGCTTTTGTGAAATTGATACTGGAAGGTATCATCCTTTTAGAAAACATTGTGAAAGTAGGTTTTCTTTGAAAATGTGTATAAAAAGTAGGAGAGCTATAAGTAAAAAAACTTATCTTTGGGTTTGAAAATTCCGTATTGTTTGTGAGTTGTGCGTGAAATAGAGATCCTAGACTCGAGAAAAGAAGGCTAGTGTTTACATACCTTGTAGAGTCAAAATAAATTACGACGTGTGTTCCATTAAACCAAGACCAAGACGAAGTAGGTTGAATTGTTCCCGCTTCAACGGTTTGGTGAGGACGTCGGCTATGTTATCTTCGGATGCTACCTTCTCAATAGAAATGTTCCCTTTTGAACATTGTCTCTTAAGAAGTGATGACGAATCTCTATATGCTTGGTGCGAGAATGCAATACCGGATTCTTGCTTAAGTCGATGGCACCTTTGTTGTCACATAGAATGGCTATGTCGCTTAGATGAATGTCGTAGTCTACTAACGCTTGTTTCATCCATATTGCTTGTTGGCATGCTTTCCGTGAGGAGACGTACTCGGCTTCGGTTGTTGATATTGCTAGAGCCATTTGTTTCTTAGAAAACCACGATGTTAAACAACATCCCATGAAAGTACACACCCACTTGTACTTTTTCTATCAACGTAATCCCCTCGCATGGTCGAATCTGCATATACAATTGTTTCTACACCGTGCCCTTAGGATACCATAATCCTAATTGTGTTGTACCCTTAATGTATCTAAAAATTCTTTTACGACTTCTAGGTGTGAAGTTTTGGGGTTTTCTTGAAACCTAGCACATAGCGGACACTAAACATGATATCCGCCTACTTGCCGTGAGGTAGAGAAGACTACCTATCATGCCACGATATTTAGTATTATCTACGAATTCGCCGTCTTCATCTTTTGTGAGTTTGGTGTCGGAAGACATGGGTGTCCTAATTGGTTTCGACTCTTCTAGACCAAATTTCTTTAACATCTCCTTGATGTATTTAGATTGATTGAAGAAGATACCATCTTCTACTTGTTTAATTTGTAGACCAAGAAAGAAACTAAGTTCTCCCATCATACTCATCTCGAACTCGTCATGCATGATTTTAGAGTAATCATCACACATGTCTTGACAAGTGGATCCGAATATAATATCATCTACGTATATTTGTACTATGATTATGTGTGACTCCTTTTTCTTAGTAAAAGTGTGTTGTCAACTAACCCCATGGTATAGTTATGTTTAATTAAAAGGACTTGAGTCTATCATACCAAGCTTTTGGAGCTTGTTTAAGACCATAAAGGGCTTTCTTTAATTTATAAACGTGTTTGGGTTTTCAAAATCGATGAAGCCTTGGAGGTTGAGCTACATATACTTCTTCATTAATAAGACCATTTAGAAAAGCGCTTTTGACATCCATTTGATAAAGCTTTAGATCATTAGCACAAGCATACGCAAGAAGTATTCTTATAGACTCTAATCTAGCCACGGGGGCATATGTCTCATCAAAGTCTATTCCTTCTTGTTGGTTATACCCTTGGGCAACGAGTCTAGCCTTGTTCCTAGATACTACTCCGTTTGCATCTAATTTGTTTTTATACACCCATTTTGTTCCTATTACGGTTTGATTACTAGGTGGAGGGACAAGTGTCCAAACATCATTAGAAACAAATTGATTTAATTCTTCTTGCATAGCCATTACCCAACTTTCATCTTTTATGGCTTCTTGTGTGTTCTTAGGTTCTATAGTTGAAACAAAACAAAATAAGCTACTTTGGTTTTGAACTTGAGATCTTAATGTTCGTTCATTTAGCTTTCCTATGACCTTATCTACAGGGTAATCTTTGGACTCTTTAATGTTTGTGATTTCACTAATTAAAGGTTCTTCTTCTTCATTTATCTTTTTCTTAATTACAATAGCTTCACTTTCTATGATCTCGTCATCGACAAGAGGTGGAGAGGGTTTGGGTGGACTTTCATCAAATTTTATGTTTAATGACTCTTCTACCTTCATTGTTTCTTTGTTTAATATGACGTAAGCTTTGCTATTAGGCGAGTAACCTAGAAAGATACCTTCGGTTGATTTAGGATCAAATTTTGTAAGGTAATCTTTAGTGTTAAGAATGAAGCATTTGCTTCCAAAGACTCTAAAATGATTTAAAGTAGGCTTTTTGCCTCGGAGTAACTCATATGGAGTTTTACCTAAGATTGGTCTAATTAAGACTCGATTGAGTATGTATGTTGAAGTATCAACAGCATTACACCAAAATTTTTGAGGTATGGATTGTTCGTTAAGCATGGTTCTACTCATTTCTTGAAGGGTTCTATTCTTTCTTTCTACTACCCCATTCGATTGTGGAGTGCGTGGAGCCGAGAAGTTGTGAGTAATACCATTAGCGTCACAAAAAGCTCCGAATTGCACTTCATTATCGAATTCCCTACCATGATCCGTCCTAATAGACACTATGGGTTTTCCTAGTTGTCTTTGGATATTTTGCTTAATATTTCAAAATAGTTAAAGGTTTCGTTTTGTTCTTTAAAAATTTTGTCCAAGTATACCTAGAGTAGTCATCCACTATTACCAAAGTATAGTAGTTGCCTCCATAACTTTGGATAGCGGATGGACCAAATAAATCCATATGAAGTAATTCTAGACACCTAGTTGTGGACACCATGTTTTTAGCTTTATGACTCGAATGAGCTTGTTTTCCTACATTACAAGCATCACAAAATGATGTTCATATTTTAACTTAGGTAGATCCTTACTAGATCTTTGGATGATAGCGATTGAAGAAGTCGCATGTTGGCGTGACCCAATCTTGATGCCATAAGGTCAAGTATCATCCATAGAGGTAAGACATAGTTTTCTTTAGGTTCATTACCGATTTTAATGACATAGACTCCATGTTTCCTAATTCCTCTTCCTATGGTTATGCCATTTTAAGTATCTTACTACGGTTTGGTAAAAGTACATTGCACTTTTATCACATATTTGTCCTATACTTAAGAGATTAAAGTTTAGGTTTTCTCGTGACACACATCGTTAATGGTTAGAGATTTGTTAGAAACCATACCTTTACCGATGATTCTACTTTGCTATTTCCAAACACCACATTACCTCCATTTACGGTTCATATGTGGAGAATAGATCCTATTGCGGTCATGTGCCTCATGAACCCACTATCCTTGACCCATTCATCGGGGTCTAGGTCGACCTTTAAGCACACCTAAAACAATAATAAACTCAAAAGTTTGGTCCCCATTTATTCATGGGTCCATTAGTGTTAAACATTCCATTCATGTTAGACATGTATGGATAAGATGAGCATGCATTCCATGGAGCAAAGTTTTGAAAAGAGAAACCGTTTTGCATATTAGGGTTCCATCCCATTTGATGGTTACTTCTTGGATAAACGTTATTAGGTCTCCTAGATGCATTATGTTTTGAAAAGATGGTGCTTTGTTTCTTGCAAAAGTAGGATTAATTTTGGAGGTGGATGTCTAGTGGTGACATGAGTTGGTTTCTTCCTATTTACTATAACGAACTTGTTTCTAGATGATGAAGCTATGTTATTACCACTAGTTGTCACAGCAGATCCACGGATCCCAGTTTGTACACTAGCGGTTCCCTTTTAGGGGATCCGTGGGATCCGCCACAACAGTGGCTAGTTTTTCTAATTCTTTAACAAATTTTGTTTCTTTACTTTCACTAGTTGATGGATCAAGTTGTTGTATGCCTAGACCCTTTTGGTTGTTGCGGTTTTAACACCATCGAGTATTGTATCTAAGGTGTTTGTACTCATTCTAGCAATTTTAGAATCTAAATGATCAACTAGTGTTTGAAGTTGAACACAAAGTTCACATTCACCACTTGCTATTTTACCCTTTTCCAAACGTTTTAGTTTTGCTTTTAATTCTATGACTTCTTTATCTAAACGTTGGTTTTGACTCTTTAAAAGCTTGTTTTGTTAATTAGTTTTAAGCTAATATTGCATAGTTTATCATATTCATTATGCAATGAGTCGTCATCAAGTGATGAACTACTATAGTATTCGTGACATACCTCGTCATTTGCCATGAGACAAATTTCTTCGTCCTCCTCGTCGCTCATTCCCTACGTGCCGCTCACGAATGCCTTTTGATCATCCCGTTTGGGACACTTACTAATAAAGTGGTTTGGGTCCCCACATTTAAAGCAAGTACGATCATCCTTTGGCTTTTCGTCCTCTTTGTTTTTCCGAAAGCCTTTCTTATCGTCATACGGTTGTTTGACGTATCTACCCTTTCTTCTAAAGAACTTTTTAAAGTCCCTTACCGCCATAGCGTACTCTTCGTCGTCACGACTCGAAGATGAGCTCTCCTCATCGCTCGAAACCTTTTGGATTTAAGGGCAAGAGATTTGTGTTTCTCTTTCACCTTTGAGGCTTGGAATCTTTAGCAAGGACAAGCTCGTAGACTTTTAGGTTGCCTATGAGTTCATCGAGGTGAGGATTGTCAAATCTTTTGACTCTTGATTGCCGTCACCTTGGATCTCCACTTCGATGGAAGTGCCCTTAGATATCTCCTAACATGGTTACGGCTAGAAAAGGATTCATCAAGTGCTTGTAAAGATGTAATAATAGTATTAAAGTTAGCAAATGAATGATCTATAGTTTCCTCATCCGATATTGAAAATTGTTCATATTGTTGAAAATTGTTCATATTGTTGGACATCCACTTGTCATGAACTAGTCTGTCTGGATTTGGGATGTTCCAACTTGCCATGACGTATAACATGTCGGATGTTGCGTGTGATTAGAGACAGATACGGCCCGTACTGTCTAGCGTTAGTTTCATGACTTAGCCTGTGTAATAGTTATTTTGATATGATACTGTGATTTAGGCAGTGCAAGCCTATGATATTTTTTGAATTGTTTACGAATGATTATTTTGCGCTCGAAAATCTTGTGGTCCACATTACTATTTTACGAAAGGTAAACTCTGTTTTTGCGACACTATGGATGACATTTTGGTCGCAAAGCTCTTTTGAAACTCGAAGTATTTTACGTAAACCTATGAAATCACCGTCCTCGTGTTGACACTTTTAGCATGTATTTTTAGGTATTGAGGCGAGAGTTTACTTTGGAGGCGCTTGGGCAGTGGCATGACATGGTCATAGACGACTCCGATATTTGTATTTGGGACAACTTTATCATTATGGGTCTGTATTTCCGCATTAAACTTGATTGTAAACTTTGATTTATATTAAATAAATGATTTTTCTTAAGAAAAACCCATCATTCTATACTTGTGTTATGATACCAATTAGTAGCACCCATGACTTGTATGCTTCTGCTAAACTCGATTTTGGGGTTACACATACTAACATCATTAAACCAAGATTATAACATAACAACAAGACCAAACTCAAAATAAGCCCAAATAGACCGCAATTCAACTTTCTACACATTTTTAAAAGAAAATAAGTAACACAAACATGGTGATACATTTTTTTGGTTAAAGAGTGTATATGTACTCGAGTATATGAATATGTGTATATGTTTCATGTTTAAACTTTTTCTTGTAGTTTTTAAAAATAACTTGTACTTATGATAAACACAAGTAATGAGGATGCTAAAAGAACAAAGATATGAAGGAAATATTTACTTACAAAGTTTGATGGAAAAGAATGGATTAGAATGTCAAAGAGCAACTTAAATGACTAACTATTGACCTAAATAAGTATAACAATGAACCAAGATATCTAATATAACCCAAATCTACAAAGATAAAAAAAATGAACACACTATGTGTGTTGTGTCGACCACCAAGAAACAAGAGAGAAGAAAACATTTTTTTGCTAAGTGTTTATGTGTGAGAGATAAGGATGAACTAGCTTGTCCCTTTTATACTAAAACATACAAATGCATGTGGGGTTCAATCCTTGTACAAGACAAAGGTTGTTGAGGTAAATGGGGAAAGGACCAAGCTAATAGCCAAAATGCGTAAGACAAATGGTACAATATTGTTAGGCTAAGCAACAAATATCATGTGGTATTGTTTTTTGTGTGGTCCGGCCGAGCTAGGGACAAAGGAGGGGGGACTGCACTTAGTCTAGTGTCGGTACATGTTCAAGGTCGTTTTTCACAATAAGAGGGATAACTTCACGGTTTCAGTTTAAATTAATCACGTAAGTGTCAAAAGTGAAATAAGTCAAGTTTTTTGATAAATATTAACCTGGAAAATTGCCGGTTGTCACACAAAAAAGTAGGGTTTCAATCAATAAAAACAAAAATATTATAGTCACGAAACAAATAATATTACAATTAGGGTTAGAAAGATTAAAACTTACTATAAGCTTCTTGTTCGTCCACTGGATCTTCATATTCCTGAATGCACCAATCAAAAACCACCATCGCAAAAAAGTGACCAGATACTAAAACTGGAAGTGTGGGTTTTGCGTTTTTGATTTGTGTTTTGATCGAGCTTAGTGTGTTTTAGATTTTTGTTTAACTGAAATTGATGCTAAAAGAGTGGTGAGGTAGCTGAAAAGATAAAATGCCATAAATACCCTTACTAAACGGCTACGTGTACAAGATAATGATACAAAATTTTCACCGTTCGTCCTCGTGGATGTATATTGGTTAACTTTGACTAACGGAGGGATGTATCAGTTGAAACTTTTCAGAATGTGATGTATAGTGTGAGACGGAGTAAACCACAGAGATGTATATTGGAGTTTACTCTTAAATCAAATTACGATAAATAAATAACAGAAAGTAAATAACAACAAATTAAATACAGACACTAAGGGGTAGAAGCAGAAGACAGACACTATATTACGATAAGTAAAAGAAAGCAGTAAAGATCGAGGCACGAGGGTCGTGTTTAACACGATTCCCTTAAAACAGATTCGTCGTCTGTTTTCGAGGGTACAACTGCCAAAGCAGATGTACTGCCGGACGTGACAAACTTTCTTGAAAGATCACGGAAAAGCTTGTATGTTTCTGATCGAAGCCTGCTGGAATACGTTTGTAATGGAGATGCGTTCTTTTGTTAACAAAACCGAATGAGATATATGGCTTAGGGGCTATTTGATAAAACCATATGATTCAACGCTGAATGATTCTAAGCTCTGAATAATACATAGGCTCTATATGAACTTGCATCTGAATGAAAGCGATATGTTTGGTAAGTGTTATTGATACTGATTCGAACGACATAAAATTACAAATCTATCCTTGTGTTGTATCAGATGAATTTTTATTAATTTTAGAGTAAATTGCATTTTTGGTCCCAAAGGTTTGCCCAAATTACAGTTTTGGTCCCTAAGGTTTGGAAATTGCAACGATGGTCCTCATTTCAAGTTTTCTTGCATGTTTGGTCCTGGGTTCAACCACCGTTAGTATTGGTGCATTAGTGGATATTCAACGAGGGTATTTTAGTCCTTTGTGTCACTACAAAACAAAAACACTTATATTAATCTACCCAACCCACCAGATCTATTTAAATATTCTACCACCCCCACCAAAAATGCAGTTTACCAATTAAAAAACCCCCAAAACCTTAAACCAACCCTAATTTATTCAAAGGCAAATTAAGTTGACATGGTGAGGTTTTTTTGTGGTTTACAATGTGTCATTCGCACATCATGGACTGATGTTAATCCAGGACATCGCTTTTTCTCATGCCCCAAAGATGTAAGTTCTAAAAAATCCTTAAGTTGCTTTGATTATATGACTTTATTTTGAGTAAATTGATGTATTTTTGTAGGCTCCAAATTGTGGGTATTTTGATTGGTTTGATCCACCAATGTGTGCTCGTTCAGTGGTTATTATACCTGGTTTGCTAAGGTCTAGGAATGCTATTCAACAAGCAATGAATGGAATGGTTGCTCAGAATCGAAGGTTGAAGATGATGTTGATCTGTAGTTGGATTGTGTTTGTACTCTATGTGTTTATGTAGACTTGGTAGTTTCAAAGACTAGTGGTTGAATGGTTGATATAATTGACCAAAAAGATGTGTAATGGTCAATTGATTTTGTAATATCCTTTGTATGTCAATCAAAAAACTAGTGTCTACTTAAGTTTGTTGTTTCACATGTTGATGTTAATTGACTAGTATATAAAAGACATATTGAAACTATACTTGAACCAAAATAGCAGGATACACAACAATACTTGAAACACTACTTTCATAAGGTGCAGATACACAACATTGCACATACCAAAATAGACTTAAACCATAAGACTAAACCACAAGTCCAAACTGACTTTGACATAAAGTGCAGATACACAACACATACTACTTAATATAGTCACAGATTGTCACAATACCACTACAAAAGAGTAAGTCATAGTTTAGAAATAAGGAGTGAAACACATCAAACATTCTTTGTTGGTGATAAGACTCTGTTGGCACTTGTTTTGGTTCTTCTCACACTACTTGCAGAAGCTTGAACCTGGATTGCAGAGGCTTGAACATTGCTTGTAGACCCTTGAACTTGGCTCCCAGAACCTTGAAATTGTGTTGCAGAAGCTCTAACACTAGTTGCAGATGGTTGAACATTGCTTGCAGACCCTTGAACTTGGCTCCCAAAACCTTGAACTTGTGTTGCAGAAGGTTGAGAATGAGTTGCAGATGGTTGAGAGTGAAACTGACTTGCAGCATGTTGAGATTGACATGATGCACTTGCAGCATATTGAGATTGACTAGCACCAGATAACTTGCATGATCTTTTATTGTATCCTTTGCCTTTGCAAATGGTACAAGTGACTTGCAGACCTGCTTTACTTAACTTCCCACCCTTCACCAATCCTGCAACCTCACCAGCACTCTTCTTTCTTTTTTTTTGATGGCCTTCCAATCTGTACATGAACTTTTGGTGGTAGCAGTGTTGTTGGCCACTCATGCTTTTCCAATAAGTTTCTACCAATGACAGGGTTAATCTTAAAAGAGTATTGCTTTGTCAAGCCTATACACTGGATGTACCCAATCTTCAGGCAACCCAACCTCCATTCCATTTTCAGCCATATCATGAATACATGGAATTGCATGTTTGCATGGCATACCAGAAATTTCCCATTTTCTACAACTACAATTTCTATCAGTTAAGTTCACAACACATTGATCATTATGAGGTCCTTTAGCTTGATACAGATCTAAACCATTCCATTCAACTGTGTAACTTGTAGAAGCTTCTTTGATTTTTTGAAAGATCTTTGTAGCAGCAGGAGTTAAAGGACCTTGTGATTTTCCTCTCTTTTTCTTCTTCCTCACCGCACAAATCAACATACCTGAAGATCCGGAGAATAATCAATGAATGGCTAACCGGTAGACTTAAAACCGTCCACAAATACAATGAGACTCAATGGTGTGTTAAACGGAGACTCAATGGTGTCACTTGATCGATGATAGAATGATCACTAATGATAGTGATCGATAAAGGTTTTGGATGGATAATTACACTCTTGAAAAAGTTTATAAAATAAAGCGACTTAAATACAAATTAAGAAAATTAAAAGATAAAATATATTAAATAAACGCTATCACTATTTTTACAATGATGTTTTTATGATTTTATAAAATAAAATAACTTAAATAAACTATATTAACTAAAACGTAAACTTAAAATATCTAAAAACGTGGCCTAAAATGAAAACGTCGTTATATATAAAAATTACTGCTGGGCGCAAGATAAAACGTAAAATTTATGAAATAAAAGTCCTACAAGTGTAAAACAATTTTTTACGTACTATATGATAAAAGAAAATTTTAGAAAAAGATTTATATTTTTTGACTTTTATATTTTTATTATGAATTAATTAAGATTTTACACTAATTAAATGTTTAAAAATACTAAAACTATTTGGAAAATCAAACTTTTTATAAAATACTTAATACTAATACAAATTTATAAAAATACAAAACCGAAAAAGCTATAAAGAATAAGTCGAAATAAGTGAATAAGCTCGTATAAGCTTATTTGGAAACAAAAGGGTTAAGTATTAAATGATGTAAATAAAAGCGAAAAAGTCCCTAGGGCGCTTGGTGTGAGTGTGGTGTGGTGAGTTGGGTGGCGGAGATCAAATCCAAAGAAGGCAAATTTTTGCAACTATTTTATTTTGGAATTTTTCTTCACAAACTTGTTAAGCACAAGAAAATAAGCACTTTTAATAACTGTGACTTTTATGAAACCGATTAATAAGCTCGGTATGAGCTTATTTTCTCAACGATGGCAAGAAAATGGAAATAAGCTAAAGAGTTTAAGCCAAAATGGCTTTTAAGCTAAAAATAAGCAAAGTGAAAACTGGAAATAAGCTAGACTACCTTGAATAAGCTGAAATGACAACTGAACAAGCTCAATAACTTGAAAATAAGCACTGATTAAGCAGAAATAAGCACTTATTAACTGATGCACAGGACACTTTTATGAATCACTAGGCACTTTTGAGCTTATTTTAAGCAATCAAATAAGCTACAAACTTAAAACAAAATCTTGAATAAGCAAGTTGACCAGATAAGCTATCCAAAAAGCTAGAGCTTTCACAGTGGGGTCCACTAGAGAACTTTTTATGAGCTTATTAAAAAATGGAAAACCACTGAGTATTACTTAATGTAAACTGAATATTTTTGGAAAAACAATAAGCACTTGCAGGCCAACCAAATAAGCTAGAAATGGGAAAATTAAGCTTGTAACCTTGAGACAGCTAGGTGAGCTTCTCAAAAAGCTAAAATACACAGGCTTAAGCTAACTGATAAGCTCTCTAAGAGCTTGTGAAATAGGGTACCAACACTGTTAACAGGGCACTCTTTGACTTTTTGAGAAAATGAAACAGTTTGACTTATGTGAACTTGTGATTGATCTTAAGCACTTATATTGATGTATTAAGGTGTATAAATACTGAATTGAACAAGTATAACAACTTCTTAACACAAAACCATGATTATAAGACTTAAAATCCAATAGACAGATGAACAAGGAGATTAAAAGGATTTTTGACTTTTCACAAAATTAAGATCGGTTTTATGTTTCTTTGAGCTACTAAGAACTAATGAAACATAAGAAAAGCAAAAGCAATAACATAAGCAACCTTTAACACGCTTAAACTAGCTTAACCAAACACACCTTATGAGACTGTTTTGAAACTTTTCAAAGACTCAAACAGATTTAGACCATGAGTTGGATTACGGACCTTAAATTAACATTACATGAGACTAAATAAGTATAAACCAACAGACTAACAACATAAAACACAAGAATTATGATTATCTTGATTTAATCGTCCAAATGAGATTTTTACAAAATACAAATTTAAAAGAACGACCTACTAATTTTAAAGCTTAGATACACTTAATTATAACTAGTGATCACTAAGAAACAGAAATTACAACTACTAGACAACTAAAACAAAGAAATGCAAAAATGAACAAAAAGCTTACAAATGGGTATCCAACTGAAAACCAAGAACCAATGACCAAGGCCAATCCTAATAGCTTTCCACAAAGCTTCTAACCCAAGGCCATCCAAAATTCACCCTGCTCCAGCTGTATACACCATTTCCAACTGATTTTTGAATTTTAAGCTATTTAATTGGTATTTTTGGTGATTTTCTGATTTTTGCTTTTAAGCTGAGTTTTAGTGTTTCTAATAGCTTAGAAAAGCTATCTAGGAGCTTATGTGGCTTATCTAGTCCATAAGAACATCTACAAACAACAATTGATCATTCATGAGATTTTGAAAATAAGGAAAATTGCATAAACCGAATTATAAGTTGATACTTGAATTGAAGTTTTACAAAAGCTTTATTATAACATAAGAACTTGAAATACAGAGTTTTAAGACTAAAACATACACTTAAAATCAAAAGTAAGCTAAAACGACTTAGAATTTTAATATTACACTAGATGATGTTGATACATTGCTTCCCCTCCTCTTTATAATGACTTTTAAGACTCTCTCTTGACCTCTGAATCTTTCCCACCATATCTGAGCCCTTGGATCACTCTAATTCATCATAACCATACAAGTGGATTTTGGCACCATTTTTCTTGAGCAGGTTTTTGGTATTAATTGGAGTTGGTTTCAATCAATTAAGAGTTTTGGTGTTTAGAGGAGGTGGAGGGGACAAAGTATGGAGAGGGGGTTGAAAAAGTCCTGGAAAACTGCTCTGGTTTTGGGATTCAGGCAGGGGAGAGGGGGAGCTACAGTGGAAGGCGGTTTCATGCCCGTTTGACTTTATTTGACCGAGTGGTAAATATTGGGGGGGGGTCAAAATTGGTTGTGACAGGGATCAAATGGGTATTCTGACCTAGCTCAAAGGTCAAGCCAAAGGGGTCAAGGGTCAACTATTTGGGCTTGGATATGTTGGGCCATGGATTGGATTTGGGCTTGATATATGATAAGGTGTCCGTTTGGTTTAGAATAAGCACAAGGACCAAAAATATAAATTATCCAAACATGAGGACTGAAAATGCCAACTTTCCAAACTTATAACAAGGACCAAAAATGACAAACATTGATAGTGCAAGGACCCTTTTTGCATAAATTCCATTTTAAAAGGTCCAAGGACTAATTTTGCAAATTTTTAAAGTTTAGGGACCTTTCTTGCCAATTGACCAAAGAATCATTCAAGGATCATTTTTAACAACTTAGAAGATTTCAGGGACCTTGAATGACAAAACTTCACATTTTGAATTCGGGGACTAGATTTGACAACTTTTAAAACTTGGGGACTAAAGCGCCAATTTTGCAAACTTGATACATTTTCATCGATTTTGATATTTTGCATTTAAAACACATAAAACAACGATTTGTGATATTTTGATCATTTTGATGTGTTTCGAGTGTTTTCGGATGATTTTGCGGTTTAGATTATACAAAATGATGAGTATTTAGACACTCATCAATCCCCACATCGAGATATTGCTAGTCCCTAGCAATGATTTGAAAAACTTAATGGATTTGAAAAACTCTTTACCAAAAGCCATCACTTATGGAGTAGCCAAATGTTTCGGTTCAAGTAAGAACTTTGGTACATCGATAACCAAATGATTTATTGGCAAATCATAAACCATATAACGGATTTGATGTGTCTTTACCGAGCCGTACCTTACGGACTAGCCAACTCTTAGATAAATTATCGAATTATCTTTGGTGAGTGATTACCAATTATGGATTTTCCATCGCCTTTACCACAAGCCATAACCTTGCGGGCTAGCCAACTCTTCACTTTTTAGGATATGGTGAGTTGAGAACCATACAATTTTGGGCAAATTGCAAGCCATATAAGCGGATTTGAGAAATCTTTACCAAGAGCCGTTTGCTCTGGATTAGCCAATCCTTTTGTCTTACGAGACATGGCGGATGATAACCAAGATGAGTAAGTGTAGAACACTTACTCCAAAAAAAAATTTGGCCAAAACGGGAATTGGGTGGATAATACATGAAATTCGTGAAATTCCCCACACTTAGAAATGAATATTGCCCTCAATATTCAAAGTACCGCGGTTATGCCAAACAAAGAACGTAAAAGGGAAATACTACGGCCATTATTTAGAAAGATTTTTTTTTTTTTTTTTTTTTTTTTTTAAGAACATGATTTTATATACAACAGTGTGGGAAACTCCCCACACTAGGGTGGTAGAAAGGGGTAAGAAGGCGAAATATGGGTGAAAACCCATATGGTGCGTGCTAATGTTTTTGATTACCGAGTCACTAGCTTGACTCGATCCCGCATTCATTGGTTCATGGGAAAGTTTGTAAATCCGGACAACCACGGGGAATGTCCTCTCCAAAGTAATGCTTCACTCGATGACCATTCACTTTAAAATTAGGACCATCGGGTTGAGATAACTCAACGGTACCATAAGGATAAACCTTAGCAATAGTAAATGGACCGGACCAACGGGACTTGAGCTTTCCGAGAAAATCTTCAATCTTGAATTGAAAAGAAGGACTCGATCACCAACGTTGAAAACGCGGTTCTTGATTTTGAGTCATGAATCTTCTTTGTCTTTTGCTTGTAGATCAAAGAGTTCTCGTAAGCTTGATCACGAAGTTCATTTAATTCATTCATTTGAACTTTTCTATGATCACCACCGTCTCAGATATCGAAGTTTGCATGCTTTAAGGCCCAATATGCCTTGTGCTCTAACTCAATCGGAAGATGACATGCCTTCCGTACACTAGCTTGTATGGAGTACACCCATGGGTGTTTTGTAAGTCAGACGGAAGGCCCAGTGCGTCATCAAGTTTATCCGACCGGGATGCACGATTTTCGCCTCTCGTCCTTTCAAGGATTCTTTTAATACCACGGTTTGAAACTTCCACCGCCCACTTGTTTGGGGTGGTATGCGATGAGAGACGGTGGGTAACACCATACTTTTGCATGACTCTTTCAAATTGGTCATTGCAAAATGTGTACCACGATCACCGATTATCGCTCTCGGAGTTCCAAACCGGCAAAAGAGATTTCAAAATTTCACAACAACTCGGGCATCATTGGTGGGTAAAGCTTTTGCTTCAACCCATTTTGACAAATAGTCAACGACCACGAGTATGTACTTGTTTCCACGAGACGAAGGAAATGGCCCCATAAAATCAATACCCCATATGTCAAATATCTCACAAACTTGAATGGCATTTTGTGGCATTTCATTCCTTTGAGAGATATTACCATGACGTTGACAAGCGTCACGAGCTTTGACAAATTCGTGGGCATCCTTATAGATTGTGGGCCAATAAAACCCGGAATCAAACACCTTTTGGCGGTGTAGTTTGGACTATGATGGCCCCGGTGGGTCCAAAGATGGCAAGTGTGAGAATGTCAATAGCTTCCTCGTCCATAAACACACCGTCGGATGACTTGATCCGCACAGATTTTGAATAAGAAAGGGTCGTCCCGAAATAATGTTTAACATCTTTGAAGAATTTGTTCTTCCGTTGGGTCGACATCCCTTTCACAATGAAGTTACCCGCATGGTAATTTGCAAAGTCGACAAACCATGGGGTGGTAGAATTTCCACGAAAAGAAACCGCATTGAGTGTCTCGAGAGGAAATGTTTCATTTATTTCCTTTTCTCGAAAACATCTTGGTGAGGGTTTTCTAATCAGACAGATGATCGCAGACTAGATTCTCGGCTCCTTTTTATCACGTATAATGATATCAAATTCTTGGAGGAGGAGAATCCAACGAAGCAATCTCGGCTTTGCATCTTGTTTTGCAAAGAGATATTTAAGAGCCAAGTGATCCGTATACACCACGCATTTGGTCAAGATTAAGTACGGCCAAAACTTCTCAAATGCATACACCACGGCTAATAGCTCTTTTTCCGTGGTGGTGTAATGAGTTTGAGCTTGATCATAGTCTTACTTGCGTAGTGAATAGGTGAAAATGCTTGTTTCTTCGTTGCCCTAGGACCGCACCGATAGCAAAATCACTTGCATCGCACATGAGCTCAAAGGCAAGTCCCATCGGAGCAACGAGAATGGGTGCCTCAATGGCTTTTTCTTCAATGTTTCAAAAGCTTCTATGCACTCGGGTGAGAAGATAAAAGGAGCATCCTTTTCAAGAAGATGGGTCATAGGCCAAGGCGATTTTGGAAAAATCTTGTATGAATCTACGATAGAAACCGGCATGACCTAAAAACTCCTAATACCTTTGACGGTAGTAGGATGAGGTAATTTAGCAATAACATCAACTTTTGCTCTATCAACCTCAATCCCATTCTTTGAAATCTTATGGCCAAGGACTATGCCTTCTTTGACCATAAAGTGGCTTTTCTCCCGCTTTAGACAAAGATTGGTGTCTTCACACCTTTGAAGCATTTTATCTAAATGGGAGAGACATGTTTGAAAAGAATCCCCAATGACCGAGAAGTCATCCATAAACACCTCCATTGTTTCCCGATCATGTCGTGGAAAATGGCCATCATACATCGTTGGAGCGTGCGGGAGCATTACATAAGCCAAAAGGCATACGTTTGTAGGCAAAAGTTCCGTATGGGCGGTGAATGTGGTCTTCTCTTGATCCCGTGGATCAATGGGGATCTGAAAGTAACCCGAGAAACCATCAAGGAAGCAATAGTATTCATTCCCCGCTAATCTCTCAAGCATCCGGTCCATAAAGGGTAGAGGAAAATGGTCTTTACGGGTGGCGTCATTCAACTTACGATAGTCAATGCAAACACGCCATCCCGTAACCAATCGAGTTGGAATTAACTCGTTATCTTCATTCGTGATAACAATAATGCCACCCTTTTTGAACACAATGAATTGGGCTAACCCAAGGACTATCTCGAGATAGGGTAAATCAATCCCGCATCAAGAAGTTTGATAACCTCTGTTTGATAACATCATGGATTTTGGATTCACTCGTCTCGATGTTGAACTCATTGGTTTAAAGTCATCCTCCATCAAGATTTTATGAGTACAAAACTCGGGGTTGATACCCTTGATGTCGGAGAGTTTCCAAGCAATTGCTTGCTTGTGTGACTTCAAGATTTTTATGAGAGCGACTTTTCATCTTTACTCAAATCTCGAGCAATAATGACGGTAATTTATCATCACCCTCAAGAAATGCATACTCGAGATGAGGAGGTAAGTCCTTAAGCTCAACCTCGGAAATTCTTCGCTTTTCTCAACTTACTTGACTTCCTTGTTATGAAGTTTGATGGGAGGAGAGGAGGAGAAGTATCCAGATTTGACAACTTCTTTAGAAGAATATCTCCTCAGTTAATCTCATTTTGATTAATCTCATTAGAATTGAATCACTAGAGTGAGGGTTGATGATGGATCATCATTGAGCAACTTCTCAATAAGAAGTATGTCCCCTCAATATCAATTGGGCGTGATCAATTTCCCATGGAATGAATCACTAGCCAAGTATGCTTCAATCTCATCTAAGATGAAGTCGCTTCCCTCAAATGGAGTGAGAGAAGGAGTAGAATTGGCTATGATAGGTTGAGAAGATGTGGTGGGATCCCCACTCACGTAATTATGAGAATAACCAAGAACTTCTTGAGAGTACTCTTCGAAGCAACATCGATGATATCTATTCGGTTAACCGATTCGTAATCATAGTTTGCGGAGTACCTCAAGTTTGATCAAGGTTGAAGGTGACGACTTCATTACCAACACGCAATGTGATTTCTGCTCAAATACATCAATGAGAGCACGGCCCGTTCTCGTGAATCCTCGACCAACAATGAGAGGAACCCGATGATCGGCATCAAAATCAACAACCACGAAGTCGGTGGAAAATGGAACTTTCCTACTTTCACAAATACGTCCTCGGCAATGCCAAGAGGACGGGATATGGAACGATCGCAAGCTCAAGAGTCATGCATGTAGGAGTAAGTTCGGAAGAAAAGTTTCTTCCATCTTGAATAAGGCATAAGGTTTATGCTTGCACCAAGATCTGCTAGGGCAAAGCATTCAACCATTCTGGAATACACAAGGTAAGAGAAATTTCCCGGGATCTCCAAGTTTTTCTCGGAAGCTTCTTGAATAATCTGCGAAAGCGATTCTCGTTAAGAGGAGTTTTGCCATTTCAAACAGCTTTTCCTTATTGCTTAACATGTGTTTGAGAGTTGATGCAAACTTGGGCATCAGCATGATAGCATCCATAAAGCTTATGTCAAATGTAACTCTTGGAAAATTTGGAAAAATTTGTCCATTTGATGACTAGCTTTCTCATGAGCTTTGCTCATTCAAACGTGATGGGTAAGGAATAGAAGATTTGGATTCGATTCTCAACAGAGCTACAGAGGTTCAAAACAACTCCTTGATTTGACTTGGGTTTCGGACCATTTGAGGTTGGACTACCGAAGGTAGGACGTGTCTTGATACCGTGGGCTAGAATAATGCACCTTGTCCGTTGTTTCCTTGGTAACTTGACTCATTGCCACGGAGGAGGAGGCATTGGAGTCGTGGGTCCATTGTGTGTTGGAGGTTCACTTTCCACTACCTTAGGGAGAGAAGAAGAAGAAGAGTAGTAGGAACAGCGGTCCATCATATGAAACACCACTTGGTTGTGATCGCCTTTGCATCGCCCCTCGGGTTAGCGATCGTGTTGCTCGGAAGTTTTCCGAGCCCGAGGGTTGATCATTTAAAGACTTCTTAAGATCGCCGATCGACCGACCAACAACCTGCTCATTTCATCTTGGGACTTCATGAATTGCTTGATAACTCATCGATGATGGTCTGGAGGAATAATGACGGAGGAGCTGGAGGGATAATTTGAGGCCGTATGTTTTGATTATAGCCAAAATTCCTTGATTAGGATTCATATTCCCATGAAATTGATTCCCTCGATTGAAATTGTTTTGATTAGGGTTTCCTTGATGTTGGAAACCTTGATTGGGTCCAGGATAGAAATTACCTTGGTTTTGATAACCTTGGTTCATTCTTGGTTGGTTCGATTCGGTTTTGCATGTTATGATTCTCGTTAAACCGGGTGGTGCTCGATTAGTGTTAGCACGGTAGTGTGGTTCATTTTGAGGACGGTATTGATTACCTCCTTGTTTGTGAACTACCGGCTAGAGCATTGGCCTCAAATGGACTACCATCGGTGGCGGTACAATTGTAGTATGCATGAGGACCACCACAAGTAACACAACTCTCGACTTTCTTCACTTCACATGTGTTGGTGTCGAGTGAAGGTGACTTTCTTCCGTTAGCAAGAACCAAAGCTCGAACAATGTCTCGTGAGTTTGTCAATCTTAGCATCGGTGCTAGATGTACTCACGGGGATGAAGAAGAAGAAGGTCCAAGATGAGACCGATATGTCTTTGCTCGAAAGGACGGACCGAGATTTGTTCTCAATGATTTGCAAGGCCTCTTTTGTGGTCTTGCTCAGAAATACCTCCGCGGAGGCATTCAAAGAGTCTTGATTAGTCCGATTGAGACCATTGTAGAAAGTATCCATTTGCATTAACTCGGTAAAACCGTGATGCGGACACTTGGCAACTCTTTGTAACGATCCCATGCCTCCCGAATGATTCATCAAATCTCGAGAAAATTTCATTATCTCATTCTTAAGACTTGTGGTTCGGGATGGAGGATAGAACTCGTTAACGAACTTGGTGACAAGATCTTCCCATGTCTCAATAGAGCGAGGGGTTGTTTCTCAAGCCAATTCCGGCTTGTCCTCTAGAGAAAATGGGAACGTAAGAAGCTTGATAGCTTCATGTGGGACATTCTTGTACTTGATGGTAGATGCAATCTTGTTAAACCATCGAATGTGTGCATGAGGATCATCCCGCTCAAAACCATAGAATTGGCTTTGGGTTACTAGATTAAGCAACCCGGTTTTGAGCTCGAAAGTGTCGACCACGATGGTCGGGACAACAATGGCATCTCCGTAACCCTCGATGGGTGCTTGGAGAAGCTCATTCATGGGTTTGTCTTCCGCCATTTCGACGGGAGGTGGTGGTGGTAGGCGTTCCTCGATCACGGTGAAGGAGCCGAACGTCCTCTACGCTCACGAGGAATCTTTCCAAGTTCGAAAGTGGACTTGTAGAACTGGAAGAACGAGTGCGCATGCCCTAAGTATAAAAATCAATTTTCAAAACAAATGAGGCAAAACGACAAGTGAACTTAACCAATAATCACAAATGAAATGGCTTCTTTGAAAAAGGTACACCAAATCACAAGTGACACAAAGGCAAGTTTTAAATCTGATGTTCGGGAACTTATTATGGTCGCACCCCCAGTTAGGTAGTGCACTACCTTGATTTGCGGTGGTTGATTTTTATGTATAAATTAAGTACCACTGAAAAGACGTAGGTAAGATTTGTGCAAATGGGTTCAAAAAAAATTTTTGGACAATATTTTTGGTATCGTCTCGTTTAACCAAATCGTATTGTTTTAAGAATCACCTTAAAGACAATACAAGATAGAAAACGCTACGATTGTTTTGTTGTTTTATATTTTTTTGGTGTTTTTAACACTTTAGGAAAAGTGTTAATGAACTTTTTGATTTTCTGATAACTTTATAAAAACACTTTTTACAAAAGATGGGTTATGTGCAAGAATGGATCTGAAAAAGGTTAAACACACGCTAAAGCCTCCCGGCAAGCGCGCTAAAATTTGATCTGTGCTAAACCGTCAAGTCTAATCACACAAGCTAGCCACTTGTGAATGGCTAACCGTAATAGACTTAAACCGCTTAAAACACAAATACAATGAAGATCGAGAGAATACAATGAATTCCGGTCGTTAAGTCCCACGGAGACTCAATGGTGTGTAAACACTTGATCGATGATAGAGTGATCACTAAGGATAGTGATCGTAAAGGTTTTGGATGGATAATTACACTCTTGAAAAAGTTTATAAAATAAAGCGACTTAAATACAAATTAAGAAAATTAAAAGATAAAATATATTAAATAAACGCTATCACTATTTTTACAATGATGTTTTTATGATTTTATAAAATAAAATAACTTAAATAAACTATTTTAACTAAAACGTAAACTTAAAATATCTAAAACTAGATTTAAAATGAAAACGTCGTTATATATATAAAATTACGTTGAGCGCAAGATAAAACGTAAAATTTATGAAATAAAAATCCTACAAGTGTAAAAACAATTTTTTATTTACTATATGATAAAAGAAAATTTTAGAAAAAGATTTATATTTTTTGACTTTTATATTTTTATTATGAATTAATTAAGATTTTACACTAATTAAATGTTTAAAAATACTAAAACTATTTGAAAAATCAAACTTTTTATAAAATACTTAATACTAATACAAATTTATAAAAATACAAAACCGAAAAAGCTATAAAGAATAAGTCGAAATAAGTGAATAAGCTCGTATAAGCTTATTTGGAAACAAAAGGGTTAAGTATTAAATGATGTAAATAAAACCTGAAAAAGTCCCTAGGGCAGTTGGTGTGAGTGTGGTGTGGTGAGCTGGGTGGCCAGAGATCAAATCCCAGCAGTGGCAAATTTTTTGCAACTATTTTATTTTTGGAATTTTTCTTCACAAACTTGTTAAGCACAAGAAAATAAGCACTTTTAATAACTGTGACTTTTTATGAAACTGATTAATAAGCTCAGTATGAGCTTATTTTCTCAACAGTGGCAAGAAAATGGAAATAAGCTAAAGAGTTTAAGCCAAAATGGCTTTTAAGCTAAAAAATAAGCAAAGTGAAAACTGGAAATAAGCTAGACTACCTTGAATAAGCTGAAATGACAACTGAACAAGCTCAATAACTTGAAAATAAGCACTGATTAAGCAGAAATAAGCACTTATTAACTGATGCACAGGACACTTTTATGAATCACTAGGCACTTTTGAGCTTATTTTTAAGCACCAAATAAGCTACAAACTTAAAACAAAATCTTGAATAAGCAAGTTGACCAGATAAGCTATCCAAAAGCTAGAGCTTTCACGATGGGGTCCACTAGAGAACTTTTATGAGCTTATTAAAAATGGAAAACCACCGAGTATTACTTAATGTAAACCTAATATTTTGGAAAAACAATAAGCACTTGCAGCCAACCAAATAAGCTAGAAATGGGAAAATTAAGCTTGTAACCTTGAGACAACTAGGTGAGCTTCTCAAAAGCTAAAATACAGTGCTTGCTAACCGATAAGCTCTCTAAGAGCTTGTGAAATAGGGTACCAACATCATAATGTGGCACTCTTTGACTTTTTGAGAAAATGAAACAGTTTGACTTATGTGAACTTGTGATTGATCTTAAGCACTTATATTGATGTATTAAGGTGTATAAATCGAATTGAACAAGTATAACAACTTCTTAACACAAAACCATGATTATAAGACTTAAAAATCCAATGACGGATGAACAAGGAGATTAAAAGGATTTTGACTTTTCACAAAATTAAGATCGGTTTTATGTTTCTTTGAGCTACTAAGAACTAATGAAACATAAGAAAAGCAAAAGCAATAACATAAGCAACCTTTAACACGCTTAAACTAGCTTAACCAAACACACCTTATGAGACTGTTTTGAAACTTTTCAAAGACCTAAACAGATTTAGACCATGAGTTGGATTACAGACCTTAAATTAACATTACATGAGACTAAATAAGTATAAACCAACAGGACTAACAACATAAAACACAAGAATTATGATTATACTGATTTAACTGTCCAAATGAGATTTTTACAAAATACAAATTTAAAAGAACAACCTACTGATTTTAAAGCTTAGATACACTTAATTATAACTAGTGATCACTAAGAAACAGAAATTACAACTACTAGACAACTAAAACAAAGAAATGCAAAAATGAACAAAAAGCTTACAAATGGGTATCCAACTGAAAACCAAGAACCAATGACCAAGACCAATCCTAATAGCTTTCCACAAAGCTTCTAACCCAAGGCCATCCAAAATTCACCCCGCTCCAAATTGTGATACACCATTTCCAAGTGATTTTGAATTTTAACCTATTTAATTGGTATTTTGGTGATTTTTGATTTTGCTTTTAAACTAAGTTTTAGTGTTTCTAATAGCTTAGAAAAGCTATCTAGGAGCTTATGTGGCTTATCTAGTCCATAAGAACATCTACAAACAACAATTGATCATTCATGAGATTTTGAAAATAAGGAAAATTGCATAATCTGAGATATAAGTTGATACTTGAATTGAAGTTTCACAAAAGCTTTATTATAACATAAGAACTTGAAATACAGAGTTTTAAGACTAAAACATACACTTAAAATCAAAAGTAAGCTAAAACGACTTAGAATTTTAATATTACACTAGATGATGTTGATACATTGCTTCCCCTCCTCTTTATAATGACTTTTAAGACTCTCTCTTGACCTCTGAATCTTTCCCACCATATCTGAGCCCTTGGATCACTCTAATTCATCATAACCATACACTTGGATTTTGGCGCCATTTTTCTCATTAGCGTTTTTGAGTATTAATTGGAGTTGGTTTCAATCAATTAAGAGTTTTGGTGTTTAGAGGAGGTGGAGGGACAAAGTATGGAGAGGGGTTGAAAAAGTCATGGAAAACCGCCTGGTTTTGGGATTCGAGGTTAGGAGGGAGCTACGGTGGAAGGCGGTTTCATGCCCGTTTGACTTTATTTGACCGAGTGGTTAATATTGGGGGGTCACAATTGGTTGTGAGGATCAAAAGGTTCGACCTAGCTCAAAGGTCAAGCCAAAGGGTCAAGGGTCAACTGTTTGGGCTTGGATATGTTGGGCCATGGATTGGATTTGGGCTTGATATATATATAGGTGTCCGTTTGGTTTAGAATAAGCACAAGGACCAAAAATGCAAATTATCCAAACATGAGGACTGAAAATGCCAACTTTCCAAACTTATAACAAGGACCAAAATGACAAACATTGATAGTGCAAGGACCCTTTTGCATAAATTCCATTTTAAAAGGTCCAAGGACTAATTTTGCAAATTTTCAAAGTTTAGGGACCTTTCTTGCCAATTGACCAAAGAATCATTCAAGGATCATTTTTACAACTTAGAATATTTCGTGGACCTTGAATGACAAAACTTCACATTTTGAATTCCGGGACTAGATTTGACAACTTTTAAAACTTTTGGACTAAATTTTTCGCCAATTTTTGCAAACTTGATATCATTTTGATGTGTTTCATCGATTTTGATATTTTATTTAGCATTTAAAACATCATAAAACCAAACAAGAAACATTAATTGATTTGTGATATTTTGATCATTTTGATGTGTTCTCTGAAAGTCAAAATTAGTCTCAAACCGATCCTATGCTCATCATCGTTGGAATTTTCATAGATCAAAACTTGCATTATGTTCATAATTCATAGGAGTAGACTAATCTAGCTTTATGATAGCTTATTTCATCTATTTCAGTTCATAAATTGGGATCAAAACTCAATTTGGTCAAACTTTGCAAAAGTATCAAAAGTCAAAAAAGGTGAAAAAGTCAGTTTGTACCCACCTTGGGTGATTTTTCATAGCGTCATTCTTGGATCAATTTAAGTGAAATTTTGGATTTTACAAGATCAGTTGGTCAAGGTTGAATAAATGATTTTAGTTGAATTTTAGTAATTTTCACAAGCCTCAAAGTAGCTTGTCAAAAGGGCTTATCTCCTCATGCACACACTCGGTGTATAACGAGTGTGCCGATGTGCTTCTGAGAGCTTGTCACAAGCTCATTAGAGCTATCTTGGTCTCGGTTTTGGTTTCTAAGTTCTTAGCTGTGTCTTCTTGAGGTCCACATTTCTAGTTTCATTTGACTCACTTAATAGCGCTTGCATTAGGCGAAGTGAGCACCTCAAAACCGAATTTCACTTGTTTGATTTTGGACCCATAAGCTAGTAGCTTGTTGTCTGGTGTTTAGAGTAACTGGAATTAGTTGATTTTGAGTAGTTTTAGCTTAATATAGCTTCGTGTTAAGTGGGTGCTCGGTTGGTACCTTGAGCTTATTTTGAGTGCTTATTACTTAAGCGGTTCACTTTGCAATGTATAATCTTGCACACTAGCCAATCGTTTTTATATTTTCATAGAATCGAATATTAATTTAGACTTTTCCTGAATTTTTGATTTTTCTAGTTCGCTTTGTTATTTTTCTTCATTTAAATCGCTTTTAGTACTTTTAATTAGCTTTTAATACAATTAAATCGAAAAAGTTTCAAAAAATAAGTTTTCATTTTTCTAGGTTAAGATAAATATAAAAGTCAAAAAATATTTTTCCAGATTTTCATAGTTTAATTTGTAATTTTAGTAATTTAATTAGTTTCAAATAGTTTTAATTCATAGAAAATAGAAAATAATCGAAAAATATAAAATTAGTTTTGAAAATTCTCTTTAGTTATTTTAGATTTTTCTAAGTCATAATTTCATTTTCTAGCTTTATTTCATATTTTCTTGTATTTTAGGGTATTATTAAATAGGTAAAATAGTTTTAATTAATAATAATTAGATAAATAGTAATAAAAATAATTTTCTTTTTCTAAAATTTTCTCTTATCATTAGGTTTCTAAAATGTCATTTTATATTTTTAGGATTAATATTGTTTCAGTTTCACATTTTCTTTTGTACGTTACGTAGTTTTAATTTAAATTTTATAAAAGGAAAATCAAAAACATAATTTTAAAAATAGTGATAGCGTTTATTTAATATAATTTATCTTTTTAATTTTCTTTAATTTGCATTTAAGCCCCTGTAGTTTATATACTTTTTCTTTAAGTATAATCACCATATACCCTTTTCGTTCAAATTCTCTCGATCACTATTCGTTTGATTATTCATCGCACATTTCGTTGGGACATAACGACACAGGGAAACACTATACTCCTCTTGATCTTCATTGCATTGGTGTCTCGAGTTTGTTTGAAGTTTATTACGGTTAGCCATTCACAAGTGGCTAGCTTGTGTGATATAACTTGACGGTTTGGCATCGATCAAATTTTTGCGCTTGCTTGGGAGTCATGCTAATTATCTTCCGTTTAGCAGATTAGTGATTTGAATATTCACTCCTTGTTCATACCATCTATCTATATCTATATATATTTTCTTATAAAAAATCCAAAAACCCAAAAACATCTTAAAACGTATAAAACACAAAAATATTTTCCTTTTGTTTCTATATATATATCAAAGATAAAAATACAAAAAGATTTGTCGTTTTCTTTGTTTAATAATAACAACATAAAAATTACCACCGCAAACCAAGGCGTTGTACTACCTAACTGGGGTACGACCATAATAAGTTCCCGAACCAAAGATTAAAACTTGCCTTTGTGTCCTTGTGATTGGTGTACCTTTTTCAAAAGCCATTCATCTTGTGATTATTGGTTTAAGTTCACTGTTGTTTTGCCTCGATATTGCTTTAATTGGATTTGTTGTTATATCTACTTTTCAAAACCGAAAACTCAAAAAATTCTTCTTTTCCCATTTTCATAATTCCTTCCTTAACTCGAGATTCCTTAGAGTTAACTCTAGTGCATCGCACTCGTTCTTCTAGATCATTGAGTCCTTTGCGTGATCTAGCGAAATTCCTAGAAGACGTTCTCGTGAGCGTGTTGCCCAAATAGTCGAACCCGAGATTTGTACTATTTCAAGCAACAATATGGCGATTTAACGAACTATGGCGAAAATGCTCCGTGCACCCACCGAGGGTTATGGAGATGCCATCATTTTACCAACAATCAATTCGATCACATTGAATTGAAGACACATTTGATTCAACTTGTGTCTAAAAATCAATTCCACGGGTTTGATCAAGAAGACCCGTATGCACATATCCGTTGGGTTAACAAGTTGACTTCAACTATCAATTTCAAGGATGTGCCACAAAAGTAATCAAGTTGATGCTATTTCCATTCTCACTGAGGGGACAACCGGTTTGGCTCGAAAAAGAACCCCTCGATCCATCGAAACTTGGGAGGATCTTGTTCAAAAGTTTGTCAATTATTTCTTTCCTCCATCAAAGACAACTAATCTTAAAATGAAATTTCGGATTTCGTCAAAATTTCGTGAAAACTTTGGAGAGGCATGGGAGAGATTCAAAGATCTCCTCGTGAAATGCCCCATCATGAATTCACGGAGCTTCAACAAGTTAATATCTTTTATAACGGGTTGAGCGGTAGCGATCAAGATTCTTTGAGCGCAGTAGCAGTAGCAATATCTTGAATCGTAAGCCTAAAGATGTGATTGAGATTTGCGAGCAAAAATCAAAGTTCCTATTTCTCGCAACAAAGTCAATACTCCGAACACTCCGCTTCTTCATCTAGTAACTCTTACGAAAGTTAGCGACTCCGATAGCCGCTCTAACGGACGTCATCCGTTGTATGATGAAAGAGGTAAAGGAAATCAAAAGCGAAATTCATAAGCGGAACCAATCAAAGCCGTAAACAAGGTGTGTGAAACTTGTAGTGGTCCACACGCGTATTATGATTGTCAAGCAACCGATGCTTCTTTTACCAAGCTCCGTAGCTTGGTAAACCACAATCAATACCGACCACAAGTCGATCCTCACTACTGCACCTAGCGGTATGACACCACCGGTTTTCCTCCTGCAAAACCATGGCAATCAAAATCGCTTTGTTCGAATCAAGGGCAAAACTTTAATAACTCTCAAAATTTCAATCAAAGCCGAACAATTTCAACCAACCATATCAAGCTCCAAATCGACAAAGTTATCAACAACCTTCTCAAGCTCCCTACCAAATGACTTCATGAAAATTACCGAGTCAAGCATACGTTCAATGCAAACTCGGATCAATAACATGAGAGTTGAGCTAAAAAGGAAATTCATACCACAATGTCTCGGCGACAAATGAGTTGAAGAATATGATGAGCGGTTTCATGAACATGAATATGAACAAAGCTTCATCATCTTCCGGAGGACTCCCAAGCAATACAATTCCTAATCCCAATGCCGAGTTGAAAGCCGTCACCACTCGTAGTGGTAAGACGCACAATGGACCTTCGACTCAATGCCTCCTCCACCAGGAGCAATGAGTCAAGTTACCAAGGATACAACGGACAAGGTGCATTTCTCAAGCCCACGGTACCGCACGTCCCACCTTCGTAGTCAAGCTTTAAGTCCGGAACCCGAGTTCGAAGACAAATTCGAGCGAAAACACTTCCATCCGGCTCAAAAGTCTAGTCGACTTCCTTACCCATCAAGAATGAATGATGAGAAGCTCAAAGACAAAAACAAAGAGAAAATGGAAAAAATTTTCCAAATCTTCAATGAACTACACTTTGATATAAGCTTCGTTGATGCTCTCGTTCTAATGCCCAAATTTGCATCCACGCTTAAAGGCTTCTTGAGCAACAAAGATAAGCTATCCGAGATGGCTAAAACCCTCTCAATGAGCAATGCTCGTGGTCCTTCTCAAGAAGCTTCCCAAAAGCTTGAAGACCACAGCGATTTTTAATCCGTGTGATTTCTTGGGGATGGTTCAATGCTCCGCCTTGGCCGATCTTGGCGCTAGCATTAACCTCATGCCACTCTCGATGGAAGAAACATCTCTTCCTAAACTTACATCCACTTGTATGACACTCGAGCTAGCGGACCGTACCATAACTCGTCCACTTGGGATAGCCGAGGATGTAGTGATGAAAGTAGGAAAGTTTCACTTTCCCACCGACTTTGTTGTAGTAGACTTTGATGCGGATCCTAGAGTTCCCTCATCTTGGGAGAGCTTTCTTGAGAGCAGTCGTGCTCGATTGATGTATTTTTGAAGAGTTGACCATACGGGTTGACAACGAAGAACTCACGCGAATATCAACCAAAACTCCAAGCCTCTATCCAAACAGTGTTGCCACAATTGATCAAAATCTTAAAGAATCAATGCAACACTCTCAAATTTCACGGTTAAAAGGAGTCACCAAAACGTCTTGAGTTAAAAGCCTTGAAAATCAACCCCGGTTCAAACAAATGGTTTGAAAGTTGTACCGTGGAAGTCAAGAGTGTTCTTGATGATGATGATCTAGAATCGGAGACTTTATCGGAAGTGGTGGAAATTGCTAGCTCTAAGAGCACACCACTTGTCCCACCTCCGAATCGGTTTATCGTATCGAGTTTGTTAACTCGTGGATGAAACCAAACTCTCTTGATTTCATCTGAATTGGATGATGATGTTTGTGATCCAATGGGAGACATTCTTCCCATTGAAGAATTACACAAAATGATCCATCATCTCCTAGTTTTATTATTCCGACTCTTCCATCCCTTCTCTCACTCTTGATGAGGAAGATGACAACTTTAGAATGAAGTCGATGCCTTTCTTAGTGATGAATCAATTCCAACAGAATTGATAATACTACTTTGATTCGGATGGGGACATCCTTTTACGGAAAATCATGATTGAAGAACCGTTTCCAACCCTCCTCCGGACATCTTATTGACAATCACCATATAAGCTTCAAGTTTAAGCTTAAAATGTCAAAATGGTAATTTGCTTCTTCGATGAGGAATGGACTTGCATTCTCATGCACATCTTTATTCCATTCTTCACGGATGGTGTGGTTGCTCTTTCCTTTTCTCTTTTGGAATGAGGACACCATCTTTGACCCAGTATCATCCTTTATAGTTTCTACTATTAACAATACCGCGGTTGTATCTCGTCGGTGTGGAACTTTCGATGTTCATATGTTTCTTAACACCGTGAACGAAAGTCCGATCGAGATTGGTTTTCCACGTTACTTTCCCCATGAACCAATGAATACGGGTCGAGTCAAGCTAGCGACTCGGAATCAAAAACAAGAGCATGCCATATGGGTTTTCACCCATATTTCGACTTCTTTCTATTTTCTACCACCCTAGTGTGGGAGTTGCCCACATGTTGTGTATATATATAAGTTTTCTCAAAAAAAAAAAAAAAAAAAAAAAAAAAAACCTTTCAAAATAATGGCCGTAGTATTTCCTTTTCGTTCTATGTTTCGGCATAACTGCGGTACTTTGAATATTGAGGCAATATTCATTTCTAGTGTGGGGAATTCTCACGAATTTTATCATGTAATTATACCGCCCAATTCCCCCATTTTTGGCCAAAATTTTTTTTTTGGAGTAAGTGTTCTACTCTTGGTAAAGATATCTCAAATCCGTTAATGGCTTGCAATTTGCCCAAAATTGTATGGTATTCAGCTCACCATATCTTTAATTAGTGAAGAGTTTGCTAGCCCGCAAGTTTATGGCTTGTGGTAAAGGCAGTGGAAAACCATAATTGGTAATCAGCTCACCAAAGATAGTATATATTATCTAAGAGTTGGCTAGTCCGAAGCAAACGGCTTCGGTAAAGACAAATCAAATCCGTTGGAAGTCGGTGGTTTGCTCAAAATCACATGGTTATCGATGTACCATAGTTCTTACTTGAACTGAAACATTTGGCTACTCGAGTAATGGCTTTTGGTAAAGAGATTCAAAACCATTAAGTTTTCTCAAAAGATTGCTAGGGACTAGCAATAGTTTAGTGTGGGGGATTGATGAGTATGTGAATACTCATCATTTTAATCAATCTGAGCTCGCAAAACATTTAAAATGCTCGAAATGCATCAAAATCTTGAAAATATCTAAAATTGCATTTTATATGTTTTAGATGCAAAATGTTTAAAATCGGATGAAAACGAGCTAAGTTTGCATAATTGGCGCTTCAGGTCCCCAAGTTTCAAAAGTTGTCGAAATAGTCCCTGAGCACTTATTTCAAAAGAAAAATCACCAAAGGTCCTTTTAAAATCATAAGTTGTCAAAATTAGTCCTTTGGTGAAAAATGTCAAAAGTTTTGAGAAATTACAAGTTTGGTCCCTTGAGTTTCAAAATTGGCAAAAATAGTCCTTGGAAGTTAGAAAATGTCCATTATGGTCCTTGTACTATTGAAACTTGTCATTTTTAGTCCCTTGTAACAACTTTGGAAGAATGGCAGATTTGGTCCTTCAAGTTTGGGAAATTTCAGTTTTGGTCCTTATGATATTAATAAACAAAAAAAAACACCCTTTGGACTTGACCCCTGCCATATACCCCTTTTGACCCCTGCCATAAGCCACTTGACCCCCTGTTTTGACCCCCCTTCAATATTAAGCCCAAGTCAAATCTCTGGTCAAACCCCGCCCAACTTTCCCTCTCTTTTTCTTCTTCCTCACCTGCTCACCTGCAAACACTCAACATACCTCAACTCCAGCTCATCTCCCACACCCTTATCCCTCCACCTCAACAACCAAACAAGAAACATTAATTGCTTCCCTCTCCCTTGCACTCAACCCCCCCCCTGTTGATATACCATTTTGGCGCCAAAAGTGATCAAACGGCCAAAATTGCCTCAAGACATCCAATGGTCCCAAATGCAAGTGGGAAATGCTCTGATAGGAGACAGAAGCAGTTTTGGTGTATAAAAAGGAAGAAAGAGAAGCAAGGAAGGGTAGTTGTTTCAGTGTATTAAAACCATTTTCAAGTATCAATTCAAGTTTATATTAACATTTCATGTTTTCATGTTCACTGTTGAAAAATTCAGTTTCAAGCTCTTGTATTCAAGCTTCTAGTAGCTTAGTTTTAAATCCAAATAAGCTTATTTAAGCTGTCCATAGCTTTTGGTAAGCTTATAAATCAGTTTTAAGCAAAATATCATGTTGGTCAACAAAAGTCAAACTAAGCATCAAATGGACTTGGTTATGAAATTGGGTGTTGCAGAGATTGATTTGGGTTGGAATAGCTTCATTTAGTATAGTTATGGTTCTGGTATGAGTGGCTAATAAGCTGGACTGCTTGTGAGTATTTTACTTGTTTTCATTAATAGTGTATTTTTGCATAATCTATATCTGTCTTGATTTACTGTTAGCTTTAGTTTAGATATGCTCATTTAACTGTTATTAGGTTAGAGTGATTCAGTTTCAGTGTTAGTAGAAGCTAGATAATCATTTAAGCAGAATCATTAGCTAATCAGTTGTAAAAAGTGGTGTTTGGATTATAGGGTTAAACTGAGTTTGAGGATAGTTCAGTGTCAAAGGTTAGTAGAGCTAGTCTTTCACAGGTCATTTGCATCAATTCTAGTCCATAGATTGCATGCATAATCTCTGAAAGTCAAAATTAGTCTCAAACTGATCCTATGCTCATCACTGTTGGAATTTTCATAGATCAAAAACTTGCATTATGTTCATAATTCATAGGAGTAGCCTAATCTAGCTTTATGATAGCTTATTTCATCTATTTCAGTTCATAAATTGGGATCAAAACTCAATTTGTTCAAACTTTGCAAAAGTATCAAAAGTCAAAAAAGGTGAAAAAGTCAGTTTGTACCCACCTTGGGTGATTTTTCATAGCTTCATTCTTGGATCAATTTAAGTGAAATTTTGGGTTTTACAAGATTAGTTGGTCAAGGTTGAATAAATGATTTTAGTTGAATTTTAGTAATTTTCTACAAGCCTCAAAGTAGCTTGTCAAAAGGCTTATCTCCTCATGCACACACTCGGTATATCTTGAGTGTGCACAGCTCTTCTGAGCTTGTCACAAGCTCATTAGAGCTTATCTTGGTCTGGTTTTTGGTTTCTAAGTTCTTAGCCAGGTCTTCTTGAGGTCCACATTTCTAGTTTATGTTTCAGCTCACTTAATAAGCAGTAGCATTAGCTGAAAGTGAGCACCTCAAAATTGAATTTCACTTGTTTGATTTTGGACCCATAAGCTAGTAGCTTGTTGTCTAGAGGTTTAGAGTAACTGGAATTAGTTGCTTTTGAGTAGTTTTAGCTTAATATAGCTTCTGTGTTAAGTGGGTGCTCAGTTGGTACCTTGAGCTTATTTTGAGTGCTTATTACTTAAGCAGTTTCACTGCAGCTGTATAATCTTGCACACTAGCCACTGTTTTTATATTTTTCATAGAATCAGAATATTAATTTAGACTTTTCTTGAATTTTTCAGATTTTTCTAGTTCAGTTTGTTATTTTTCTTCATTTAAATCAGTTTTAGTACTTTTAATTAGCTTTTAATACAATTAAATCGTAAAAGTTTCAAAAAATAAGTTTTCATTTTCCTAGGTTAAGATAAATATAAAAGTCAAAAATATTTTTTCCGATTTTTCATAGTTTAATTTGTAATTTTAGTAATTTAATTAGTTTCAAATAGTTTTTAATTCATAGAAAATAGAAAATAATCGGAAAAATATAAAATTAGTTTTGAAAATTCTCTTTAGTTATTTTAGATTTTCTAAGTCATAATTTCATTTTCTAGCTTTATTTCATATTTTCTTGTATTTTAGGGTATTATTAAATAGGTAAAATAGTTTTAATTAATAATAATTAGATAAATAGTAATAAAAATAATTTTCTTTTTCTAAAATTTTCTCTTATCATTAGGTTTGTAAAAATGTCATTTTTATATTTTTAGGATTAATATTGTTTCAGTTTCACATTTTCTTTTGTACGTTACGTAGTTTTAATTTAAATTTTATAAAAGGAAAATCAAAAACATAATTTTAAAAATAGTGATAGCGTTTATTTAATATAATTTATCTTTTTAATTTTCTTTAATTTGCATTTAAGCCCCTGTAGTTTATATACTTTTTCTTTAAGTATAATCAGTCATATACCCTTTTCCGTTCAAATTCTCTCGATCACTATTCGTTTGATTATTCATCGCACAACTCGTTGGGACATAACGACCTGGGGAAACACTATACTCCTCTTGATCTTCATTGCATTGGTGTCTGAGCTGTTTGAAGTTTATTACGGTTAGCCATTCACAAGTGGCTAGCTTGTGTGATATAACTTGACGGTTTGGCATCGATCACCCTACCTGTCATATTTATATGATTTGTGTGTAAGAACAGAAGTTGTAAAACAGAAAAACCTAAGGTTTCACAAAAGACAAGGTTATAAATCAGAACATAAGTTGTAAGACCATACCGTAAAAATGGGATGCGGTCCGGTGTTCAGTGCGATTTTCTTCAACCATTCATAAGCTTTTAAATTGTAGGATTTGATTTGATTCATGGCGTGATGTGTTCCACAATTATTCTTTGCGATTTGCACTTTCCACATTGTAAACCACAAAAACACCTCACCATGTCAACTTAATTTGCCTTTGAATAAATTAGGGTTGGTTTAAGATAACATGATGTTAGTCCAGATGGATACCTAGTGCTTCGAGCTTCACTTTCTTGGTGATGAGTGTTTCCTGTCGGGATGATCTCATATCTTTGCATTCGGTCTTGACGAACACGATGTTTTTGAGGATTGGATCCGAGAGGCCATCGAATATAGGCGATCATTGCGGCCACACCACTGATCAATATCACTCCATCTTTGAAATCTTTGGGTTTCCATAGACATCAATGTGAAATAGCCCTCTTCGAGCTCTTCAATTACCAAACAGTTCACAAATTTTACACCTCGAGCACTCTGTTTCATTCTAAGCGAGCACTTTGATCTCGTGTTGGAACTCAACTCTTTTCCTTTGCCGGTGGATGCTTGTGGTTGAGATCCTTGTGGTGCGATCGAGGCGGTGAATTCCAGTTGGTGGTGCATCTCTCGACCTTTCATATCTTTTCTTGAGCATCTTCATCGACTCCTTGACCACCTTATTTTTCTTCTTTCCAATGATCGGACCAAGTTCATCGAGTTCGGTGATCCCAAAGTCGGTGAATTTTGGGGATCATGAACCTCAAAGTGTCTTTTGTCATCCCTCTATAAACATTCATAGCCAATGGTTTGGTGTTGGGAATAATCTTGACATCTATGATTTTTTCAGAAGCCTTGGTGGTCATTGTCGATTGTATTCTTTAACTCTGCTTTGCACGAGAGCTTGATTTTCTTTCTCTTTTCTTCCAACTGCTTTCTCATTTCGACCATCCGAGCGGCTGAGCTTCCTTGAACTTTTGTCCGGCTGACCTTTTGGAGCTTGCTTGCATCTAATCCCATGTTCTCGGCTTCTTGGCGACAACCTTTGCGGTGCTTCTCTGTTCTGTTCTCTTCCTCGCCTAGTTTCATTCTTCTTTCTTCTTTAGCAAGATGTTTACTCATTTGTTGTGGTGTGGCGGTATTGATGTCGCCGATTTTATAGGGAATCTTCTCGGCTCGTGATTAGTCATTTTGCCTTTGCCTTTGTCCCGGCCCGAGGAAGATGATGCAACTAATTGTGGTGTTGTTGTTGTGACCGTCGGTGTTGTTGTTGTTGATGTTTGTGGTGGTAGTGAGGATATGGGTATTGCGAGGCCGGTGCGAGATGATGTGGGGCTCTTGATCTGGAGGTGTTTGCTCCCCTCGGTGTGAAGAGGAGTCTCTTGATGATTCTCCCCTCAGCTGCTGGAGCTTGATGAGGGCAAGAGTTGGAGTAGGTCTTGAGGGGTGGGCCCTTGACCATTAAAGGCTGATAAATTTCGGTGATCATGGCCATAATCTCTGAAGTATCTGCACGAATACACTGACCTTTGCATCCAGTTAGCTGAGAGAGATCTAATGCGGTCATCAGGGACCAAGATTCCGAGCCATAGAAGATGAGGCTGAGCCATAGCGATTACAGTATTCAAAGAGTCCACCGAGGTGCGAAGAGTGCAGGCGAAGATCGGAGACCACGAACATTTGCAGCATTGAAGCATTTCAATAAGTTCGATCAATCGAGATGAGTTTTCACATACACCTCGGTGGCCTCCGGCACTTTGGCATTGAGTGTTGGGTCTTCTTTATGACGTCCCGATTTCATCAATTGTAAACCCACAAGTGCGAAGATGCTTGAGGAACTTAACGAGTTTTCATCCGGTCGATAAGGTGTTGGTACATAAGATCTCGGTGCTCATGAACATTTTCGTTGAAGGTGAGCACATCGGATCGAAGATCGGCGTGGTAGCGGCCGCTTCGGTGTGTTGATCCCAAAATTGATTAGTAACCCGATTATACGGTCTTCTTGAGGCTCTTGTGATCCATGAACCATTGTCTTTCGATGTTGGAAGAATGTTATCAAAATGGTTAAATTCCTCGAGTTGGATGATGAGGAGTCGAATCATTATCTTACGGATGAAATGGTGACTCGGTATGCTCCTTTGGATCGGTGAGGCTCTTGTTCGATTGAACCTCGGCGTCCACTTCTTCACGGTGATAAGATTTCATCTTCGGTTCGACAAGCTCATCTTCGAGAATAGTATACCAAGACATCGGCAATGGTTAGCAAGGGTTTGGTGATGGGTTCCATATCGTGGTGGTATATATCCTCTCGAGTCTTTGTCCCCGTTGACCCCTCGAGACAGGTGGGAGTTTCAGTGCCTTCTCCGGAGTCGAGGATTGGTTTTGGGTTCCGTATCGGCGGTTGTTTCTTTCCTCAGAGTCTTTGTCCCCAGTGACCCCGAGACACCGGTGGGTGTTTCCAGTGCCTTTGGCGGAGTCGGTGATTGTTGTATCCCTATCGGTGGGTTGTTTGTTTCCCCACGAGTCTTTGGGATCGATCGGTGTGCCCTCAAACAAAGACTTGGATTTGTTAATGTCATCATCGGGCGTGGTGGGCGCTCCCCTACCGGTGGGTTGTTTGTTTCCTACGGATCTTGGGGAGTAGTAGGTGTGACCAAGGCCTTGGCGTGATGTATCGGTGTCCTTCGTTGTCACGGGGTGGTTGTTGCACAGTCGGTGGGTGTCTGTTTAGTCTCGGGCTTTTGTGCCTCTTAGGTTGTGCTCACGAAGCCTCGGGGCCCCGAGACTTTGGTTTAGTCTTAGTCCCACCGAGACTTCCCTTTCTCTTTTAGGAGCGGGGTTTGGAGACACGATCCACTTTGATTGTTCTGACAATCATGTGGGCCGTCAATTCAATGGGAGTGACAAGGGATGGGTCCTTTTGAAAATTTGATGGGCTCGGGATGCGGTAAATTTCAAATTTTTCATCCCGAGTATAATTTGAACCCGATGCGATTGCAAAGCACAAGAGACAAACCTAGGATACGAAGCGTGCCGTCCTAGTTTTGCTCTGTAGCTTCGTTCGAGATCACTGTAAATGATCTCCCTATGTCGACGATGACCCCATTCATCGTGCGGTATGCCATCATCAAGCGAATAGAGTTAACTTGTTCGGTGGTTTGAGTGGTTCCATGGAGGACACGAATCACAAAAGTGAAGAGGATCCTCCAAGCCACGGGAATGAACTTTTAGTGGTGGGGTCTTGTCCAAAAAGTTAGATCTAAAGCGATTTTTTTAACCCATCCTTCACTGTGGAGGGTTCGGGATGGGCGACATAAACACCTTTGTTATAATCTAACCTGTTGAAGTGCAAAACATTTTGTAATCCGGGGTGTATTGTTGCCCCATTAAGACGAACCTCATGAGATACTCCTAAGTGGTCTAAGGTTATTCTCATAAGTAGAAGGTGTCGGGTCAAAGGCTTTAGTCAGCCCAAAACTCCACGAGGTAGTTTGGAGTGCAGATCTTGAGGACATTTACAAAGGCCGTTTGAGTGGGCGGTTGAATAAAAATTTATAATGTCTTTATAGGTTGGGACATTTTCGGGGTATTCAAAATTTCCTATCACATTATTTGTTTTAAATTCAACGTTAGTAAGATCCCTACCCAATCGAGAAGCAAGCGGAGAGATTGTGTTCTAGCCATTTCTATTGAAGAAGATTTTAGGGTTTTAAAAATGTTTTGACTAGAACAATCAAAGTGTTTAGATCTTTCAAAAAAAACTTTTGTAAATGTTTACAAGGAGGGTTTTCAATAGAGGTTTTAAAGATTTTGAGAACACACAAATTTTTGGATTTGAGAAAGGATTTTGTGAGTTTAGTTGCGAAAATAATTTGTGTGTGTTTCGTGGTTTTGAAGAGGTATTTATAGAGTAGTGAGAGGGTGGTTTTGTATAAGCGTGGATATGTAAAGACCATTTTGAAATCGTTTGATATTCCACATTTAATGCCACCCACCACTTCACGCATAAAATCCGTCTTTCAAGGAAAAGCAGTTGCAATGCACGTAAAAGTGCATTTTAGCGATAATAAAATATCCATAGGATATTTTATGTGAGAGAAGGCATTTAATGCCAAGTGGGGTGAGGTAAATGATGATACTCTTGACGGTAAGACATGTATTCCTATATTAAATTGGTGGGATTACCAACCTAGGACATTTAAGTAACTAATACTTGGAGCATTTAGTTACTCATTCAATGCTTTACATCGGGGACCACAGAGTGAGTCTTACTCATTCGGTGAGAGGTTTGTTTTGGATGTTCGGGAGGATGAACCATTTCGCAGAACTTCTTGAGATTGGTTTTCGATACGACTTTCAATGTCAAGCATTCCCAATTCGACTTTCGGTCTCACGAAGGTAGGTTCATCAAGGGTTTTGTGAAGATATCGGCCGGTTGATATTGATGGGGATGAAATGAAGTTTAATGTCTCCTTCATTATGTGATCCACGATGAAGTGATATCGATATCAATGTGTTTGGTTCTTTGGTGGAGGACGGGGTTGTTGGAGATTGCAATAGCACCGTGTTGTCACGAAAGATGGGCACCATTTTGTAATGGATGTCATAGTCACCGAGTTGACTTTTCATCCATAATACATTGGCACAACATCCTGCTGCATGACTAAATATTCGACTTCGGTGAGGACATAACCACCGATTGTTGCTTTTAGCACTCCAACAAACTAGTTTTCCTCCAAGAAATTGACGGGACCACGAGGTACTTTTTACATCCATGTTGCGACCAACATAATCGAATCGAGTAACCCTTGAGATCAAACCACGACCATTTTAGATAATAGAGTCCAAGGTTTAGGGTTCCCTTGTGTACACAGTATTCTTTTGGCTGCGGTGAGATGGGATTCTTTAGGATTGGTGATATCTTGCTATTAGGCAGTGAGAATCGGATGTCCGGTCTAAAGCATTTAGATACATCGGTGAGCCAACAATCCCTACGAAATGAGTTTGATTGGTGATTTGCCGGTGAGATCGGGTCCAAGGTTGTTAGGTGGGACCATTGGAGTCTTCATCGAGGCACGATCGGATATCTCATATTTCTTCAAGAGATTTACGGTGTATTTCTCTTGGTGATGGATATTCCTCTATCGGTTTGCACGATTTGTAGTCCAAGAAAGTATGTGAGTTCCCCATCATGCTCATTTCAAACTTCTTTGTCATCGGTTTTCAAGCTGTTTGCAAAGTTGTAGTTTGTTGAGCCAAAGATGATGTCATCAACATACACTTGGACTAGTATCACATCTGTTGAGTTCTATAGACAAGCAGTGTTGTCTATCTTTCCTCGACAAACTTGTTTTGTATCGGGAAGGTGAGAGTTTCATACCATGCCACAGGAGCTTGTTTAAGTCCATAAAGGGCTTTGTCAAGCTTCTGAGACATAGTCGAGAATTCACTACTCTCAAAGCACGGAGGTTCTTGAACATATACATCTTCCTTGAGATCACCATTTAAGAATGCACTTTTAACATCCATTTGGTAGACCTTGAAGTTCATGTATGTTGCATATGCAAGGAAGATCTGATGGCTTCCATTCTTGCAACAGAGGAAATGTTTCATCATAGTCAATGCCTTCTTGTTGATTGTAACCTTTGGCTACAAGTCGGCTTTGTTTTTAATGACGGTGCCGTTTTCATCGGTTTTGTTTACGAAAACCCACTTCATTCCTATGACTACTACATCCACGAGGACATTTGATCAAGGTCATGACCTTGTTTTATCAAGCTGATTGCGGTTCTTCTTGCATGGCTTTGAACCCGGCTTGGGTATTTTAGAGCCTCGGTGACACTTTTGGGTTCTATCTCGATAGGTAATCGACATATAGACATTCATTGGTGAAGCTGCGATTAAGTTAGCGACCATGCTCTAGTGAGCATGCCTCGGTGGGTTCACCAATGATGTTTACAAGCTCAATGTCACGAGTTCTTGTCCACTTACTTTGTGGTCTAGGTTACGAGCTTGAGGAAGTCACCGGAAGTTCGGTGTGAGTTCGGTGCAAGAGCCACGGGATCATTTAGATCATCTGTTGAGATGTCTTGTTCGGTAGAGGTTCATGAGTTACGTGATCACGATCATTTGGATCGATGTTACCTATCCCAGCGAGGATTGACCGATTATCAATGAATTCACCGATAGTTGGTTGTGACGGGTTGTGAGGCAAGACATAATATGAGATGTCGACATCGACTTGGTATGAGGAATTGGTTTTAGTGTTGTACTCATCGGAGGATATCTTGATGAGTTATCAATTCCTATTTCTTCCTTTGAAGTGTTGGTGAACACGATGCTTTCTATACTTTCATCAAAGGTGACATGATAGGTTTCCTCAACTTGTTGTCTCCTTGTGTTAAATACCACGAAGGCCTTGGAGATCGGTGAGTAACCTAGAAAGTATCCATCATCGACTTTAGCATCGAACTTGCCTAGATGATCCTTGTGGTTATGAATAAACACAGGACATCCAAACACATAAGTAGCTAATGTCGAAAGTCTACCTTTGAATATCTCATATGGGGTTTTATTATGCCTTTTGACAATGATTGACTGTTTTGAGTGTAACAATGTTTTAATTGCTTGATCCGAAATGCTTTGAAAGGGTGAGCCATTTAACATGGTTCTTGCAGCCTCAATGAGAGTTCTGTTTTCCTTTTAGCTACCCCATTTTGTTTAGGGGTATAAGGAGATGAGAAATTTTGGGAGATTCCTTCTCATCACGAAACTCTCAAGCTCGACATTTCTAAATTCGATACCATTGTCGGTTCGATTTGTTTCTTTGTAATGTCATTACGGTTTTCAATGTTCACGATGAATGACATTATAGTATCATTGTCGACTCTTTTGGAAAGAAAGTATACCCAGTGTATCTTGAATACTCATCAACAATGACAAGTGTATACTTCTCATCTTTGGATTGATCTAGGGTGGTGGTCCAAAGAGATCCATATGCAAGAGGTGAAAGCGACTTTTGATAGAAATTTTGCTTGGTTTTGAAAGATGCTCTTTTATGTTTGCCTTTTCACAGTGAGCATGGTTTATCTTTTGCAAAAACCGGTGATGGTAAGCCAAGGACCTTGTTTTGTTTTGCCAAGTTGTTGATGTTTTGAAGTTTAAGTGTGAGAGTCTCTTGTGCCACGACCAATTGATAGTTTCGGTGGCTTTGGCAAAGAGACAGTTCCATCTTTAGAGAGTTGACATGTCTAAGACATAAACATCGTCTCTCCTAGGAGCAATCAACACAACTTCCTTGTTGGCATTGAAAATGGTACCTTGTTTGTCATTGAATTGTACAATGTACTTAGCATCACATAGTGATCGACACGATGAGATTGTATTTGAGACCATTGACATAAGCAATCCTAGAAAACTATTCCATTGCGGTTCTTGAACCATAACCTTCGTGGGACATGATGAGTTATCACCAAATACTACCTTGGGCCTGGTTCCTTTACATACTTGTGCGATATTCCTTCACACCGGTCATGCTTCTTGAGCATCCATTTGTCTAGATGCGGATAGGCTCCACGGCATGTCTCTGCACAAGTAGTAAACTAAATTAGTTTCTCTTAGTGACCCACTTACTAGTGGGCTTGGGTCTCATGGTCTCTTTGAATTGAGCAATCGATTCATGGTCGGTGGTGGAGTGCAATGAGCTACCACGGGTTTTGCATTTAGAGGCGAGGATGACTCGGTGGATTTTGGTTGTTTTGAACTTCTCCTTGCATGGATGACATTATCATCTTGAGATGTCTTATGAGTGTGTTACCGCAAATATCACGGCATATGTTCATAAGACAATCATCGGGCGATGATCATTAAAGCTACGATGTGGGCAAGGAGGAAAATGCTTTGCTCTCAATTTTGAGCTTTGGATGAAGAAGCATCTTGATGACCAACTTTGGTGTAGTTTTCTTGGTGAGAGAGCTCACATATTGCAAGTGGTCGGCGATCCTGTGATCATCCTTTTACGAGATCATGCAAAAAGGATTCTATAACAATTGTCGGTGGTATGGTGGTATAGTGGCATAGATCACACTTACGCTTGTTTTTGGTGGTGGCTTTTGACTTTGAGGAACTAGAGGAAGTCGACTTTGTCTCCTTGATTGGTTCGGGGACCTTTTCAATAGATTCCATTTTGTCGGTTAGCTTCCTCACAAGTTCGATCGATTCTTGAATCGATCGACTTGATGGGGGCCGAGGATGTGGAATTTTCGGTGGGGATGGATTCTTGTTGAGTTGGTTTTGATGGTCTTTTCAAAATGGTTCTACCAAGTCGGACCTTTCTTTAGGAGAGTGTGGATTGTAATGTAATGGAGTAAGCTCGAGCTAGGATCGGCACCACGAAGAGGTTCCAAAGGTGGAAGTGGTGCTTGAGATTCATCTTGAGACTCGAGATGTGTTCGGTGCTCTGGGCACATCACGGGAGTCAAGCATGCTCTTTAGAGTTTGACTTTCGAGTTCTAGAATTCTTCCAGTCAAAGTTAGGAAGCTTACTCTCGGGATTAAGTCTTTCAATCCAATCACTTGGGCTTGGGATCGAGACAACATATTGGTAATCATGCCACGGACACAAATGGTTTAGGACTACGGTCTTTGTTGTGAGAGTCGGAAAGATGATGTTCACCTATGACTCTCTTTTGCTCTTGGGAGCACCCAGGACATCAAAGACTCTTGGATTCTTGTTAGTCCAACTATCCATGATTTCTTTTTCTTTCTTAAGTTCATCTTGAAGAGCTTGATTTCTTTTAACTAATTCGGTGTTTTGAATTTGTAAGGTGATAGCCTCAAGCTTGTTTTGTTTTAACACAAGTAACTCATCCCTACACTTATTCAATTCAAAACTTAACTTGTTGTATTTAGAAAAAGATTTAATCTTTGCTCCTCTACAAACTTAAGATCAACATTGATATAGTTCATATAGGATCGCCAATCGAATCATCATCCATAGAAAGTAGAATATTTACCTTCTTCATTGTGATGTTGACCCATTCTCCATTTACGGCATGATTCTTTCCAACAGCTAGCTTGTCTTCCTCGAGAGGGCCATCGGTCTTGTTGACATGCACCATTTCATCATCGATGAGGCGGCTCTTCATCGATCGAAGGTTTCAACAACAAGACCTTTGTTTTACCACCAGATTGAGCACTTTTTGGTTACGAGGGTGGCCTCAAGTAATGCAAGCTTAGCTTTGATCTTCCTATACTTGGCTTCAAAATCTATTGTTTTGTTACGGTCGATTTATTACGAAAGTTTTGATGAGGCCGATAGATTTTAGGTTGAAATTTGCTAAAGCTTGAGGGTGATTTGACCACGATGGTGCAGTAAGAGGGTTCGAAATTGTTTTGAAAAAGCAGTCCTTTGCAAAATGACCTCTTTTGTGACACTTAAAGCATTCGGTGTCCTCATTTGCTTTAGCGATTGAAAACCTTTGTTTCTTTTAATAAACCTTGAGAGTTTGCAAGGTGCCCTTTCACGAAATTCAACATTCGGTCATTTAGGTACTCCTCACTTGATCTCTCATCGGGCTCATCATCGAATTTTCTTGAAAATCTTGAACCACATTGTTAGAAAAGAAGGCGGTTGATATAGGTGAGGTGATGGTCGGGGACTTCTTGACTTCACGAGACTTCTTTAAGTCGGTATCGCTCATTGATGAGGTTTTCCTCATAGACAAATTTCCATAAATTTCGGGAAGTTCAAGAGTTTGGATGTGATTTGCATTTCTAAGTCCACGAGAGAAGTTCAACCATTTCTCGGGGAGACAATTAACAAAACCAACATTTATCTCATGTTTGGATAACTTAACACCATCATTAGCAGTTCATTTAAAAGAGTTTTGTAGCAGTGTAAGTTTGAGAGAGTTTGAATCCCTAGCCACGAAGGTATTATACTCAAGTTTGGGTCCATTATCCTGTTTTCCTTGGTATCGGATGGACCTTCATGGCTATGGACCAGGTCATCCCAGTTTGTTTAGCCGTGTTCTGACTTATAATGACTCCATTATATCATCGGAAGACATGATATGATGATACTTTTGAGTCTTTGGTCTGGTTGACCACTCTCCTTTCATCCACGAGTCCATCGAGCTTGAGGTTTGGGCAAACCTTGATCTTTGGGACAAATGGACCCTCATTAATACACTTGATATAATAAGGTTCCATCCCATCAAATAGCAAAGCATACGCTTTTTCCATTTGTTGAATTTGCCAACTTCAAGTCTAGGGGCAGCTTGGTGAATAAGCTCCACCCTTTTATCGACTAGTTGGGGTACATCAATTTCGACCATAGGAATCTGATTTAAAAGGTTTTAGAAGCGGCTTAAAGGTTTTATAATCGACCTTGCTCGATACCACTTGTTGTTCCCTATTCACTATCGTTTAAAAACAATTAAGTACTTAAAACAATTTAACGATGAATAATGGTGAAGGTAATGTAAGTAACACACACAAGTAATTTTCAACATCATATTCTTATTAGAAATAAATCAAAGAATCGTTACCCAAGTACTTGCGGAATAGTACTTGGGATTGAAATGACAAAGTTTGGGTGACTCTCTCTAAGCTCGGGGCTAAGTCCGAGCACAACTCTTAGAACCCACTGAGCTAGCTCAAGGATAAAGTTGTATTTGGAGGAGTGAAAAGTTGGCTGTGTGTATGTGTGTTTTACAATTCACAAGCTTAAACTTTTCACTCATTCTCTTATGCTATTTATACAAGTATGATTTTAACTTTAACCTAGAAGACAAATACATTGATCACGGTAATCACGAATATAGATATATTCGATTCTTTATTTACTTTGCTATTAGTAGTCGGTGGTGAAGCTTCTTTCCATATGAGAGAATCCTTTAGTATCGCCGCTTACTATAAATGGGAAGATATGGCTTTAGTAGATAGGGACTTAGTTTTATCTGGGTAAAGCACTTGGGGACTTAGTTTTATCTGGGTAAACTTTTCCGCCTAGTCCCGCTCATTCTTGATCTTAAAGCCTTGATCTCTTCCTTGGTTTGTCTTGATGCTAAGAGTTGGAGAGGTCTTAGGGATTCGGTGAGTTATTGTCATCACTCACCGAATCTCTTCTTCTTGACTTAGTCTTCACCCATCTTCTTCTTGACTTCTTCTTAGTCTTCAGATGGCCCATTAAGTTCCACTTAGGTTATTTTCTATTCAAATTAGATTAAGGGGTTTGGGTATTCTTGAACCCAACAACAATGTGTCATTCGTGGATGTTAATCCGGACTTTTTCTTGCCCCAAAGATGTAAGTTCTAAAAAATCCTTAAGTTGCTTTGATTATATGACTTTATTTTGAGTAAATTGATGTATTTTGTAGGCTCCAAATTGTGGGTAAGATGGCTCGTTCGGTGGTTATTATACGGTTTGCTAAGGTCTAGGAATGCTATTCAACAAGCAATGAATGGAATGGTTGCTCGAATCGACTTGAAGATGATGTTGATTAGTTAGATTGTGTTTGTACTCTATGTGTTTATTAGAAGTTTCAAAGACTAGTGGTTGAATGGTTGATATTTGACCAAAAGATATTCAATTGATCCTAGTCAATTAAGGGTTTCACATGTTTGGACTAGTATTAAAAGACATATTGAAACTATACTTGAACCAAAATAGCGTATACACAACAATACTTGAAACACTACTTTCATAAGGTGCGAGATACACAACATTGCACATACCAAAATAGACTTAAACCATAAGACTAAACCACAAGTCCAAACTGACTTTGACATAAAGTGCAGATACACAACACATACTACTTAATATAGTCACAGATTGTCACAATACCACTACAAAAGAGTAAGTCATAGTTTAGAAATAAGGAGTGAAACACATCAAACATTCTTTGTTGGTGATAAGACTCTGTTGGCACTTGTTTTGGTTCTTCCCACAACACTTGCAGAAGCTTGAACCTGGATTGCAGAGGCTTGAACATTGCTTGCAGACCCTTGAACTTGGCTCCCAGAACCTTGAAATTGTGTTGCAGAAGCTCTAACACTAGTTGCAGATGGTTGAACATTGCTTGCAGACCCTTGAACTTGGCTCCCAAAAACTTGAACTTGTGTTGCAGAAGGTTGAGAATGAGTTGCAGATGGTTGAGAGTGAAACTGACTTGCAGCATGTTGAGATTGACCAGATGCACTTGCAGCATGTTGAGATTGACTAGCACCAGATAACTTGCATGATCTTTTATTGTGTCCTTTGCCTTTGCAAATGGTACAAGTGACTTGCAGACCTGCTTTACTTAACTTCCCACCCTTCACCAATCCTGCAACCTCACCAGCACTCTTCTTTCTTTTTTTTGATGGCCTTCCAATCTGTACATGAACGTTTGGTGGTAGCAGTGTTGTTGGCCACTCATGCTTTTCCAATAAGTTTCTACCAATGACAGGGTTAATCTTAAAAGAGTATTGCTCATCCATGTTTGAAGCCTATACACTGGATGTACCCAATCTTGAGCAACCCAACCTCCATTCCATTTTCGGCCATATCATGAATACATACAATCGCATGTTTGCATAACATACCAGAAATTTCCCATTTTCTACAACTACAATTTCTATCAGTTAAGTTCACAACATATTGATCATTATGAGGTTCTTTTGCCTGATACAGATCTAAACCATTCCATTCAACTGTGTAACTTGTAGAAGCTTCTTTGATTTTTTGAAAGATCTTTGTAGCAGCAGGAGTTAAAGGACCTTGTGATTTTGCAATGACTTTTTGAACAAGGACAATCCTTTTCATTAGGTACTCTCAACATATTCTAATGCGAGATAAAGTTGGTGAGTCCTAGCATCTAAAAGTTGTCTATTGAAAACCTCACGGATGTTATTGATTAGTAAATCACAATGTGCCCTACATCATATTTATATGATTTGTGTGTAAAACGAAGTTGTAAAACAGAAAAACCTAAGGTTTCACAAAGACATGGTTATAAATCGAACATAAGTTGTAAGACCATACCGGAAAAATGGGATGCGGTCCGGTGTTCAGTGCAATTTTCTTCAACCATTCATAAGCTTTTAAATTGTAGGATTTGATTTGATTCATGGCAGCAGTGTGTTCCACAATTGTTGTTGCAGTTGCAGCTTTCCACATTGTAAACTACAAAAACACCTCACCATGTCAACTTAATTTGCCTTTGAATAAATTATGGTTGGTTTAAGGTTTTGGGGGTTTTTTAATTGGTAAAGTGCATTTTTGGTGGGGGTGGTAGAATATTTAAATAGATCTGGTGGGTTGGGTAGATTAATATAAGTGTTTTTGTTTTGTAGTGACACAAAAGGACTAAAATACCCTCGTTGAATATCCACTAACAGACCAATACTAACGGTGGTTGAACCCAGGGACCAAACATGCAGTAAAAACTTCGAAATGAGGACCATCGTTGCAATTTCCAAACCTTAGGGACCAAACGTGCAATTTAGGAAAACCTTAGGGACCAAAAATGCAATTTACTCTTAATTTTATCTTTAAAAATCTGCACATAACGAAGAGTGAATTATTATTAACACATACGAGCACATGTTACAAAACTTTTGATTAAATTAAAATAGTTTATACCTATTTCATTTAGCAAAAAATAAATAACACCCATTAACCATTTTGTTAGTTAAACACAATAATAAATAAGAAATTGTAAAGAAAAAAAATTAAATGACGAAGGGGAATCCTTTTTTTTCAAAGAGAATTTTTAATATTATAAATAAATAAATAATAAAAATGTAAACAGTTGAATGTGAGTATGAATTATGGAATATAAAATAAAAATGGTGCATGAGTAAAATGGTCGGTACTGTATGGTTTAGAGACCCCACCTAAGAAAATGGTCCAGTAGGAAACGAAATAGTTCAGAGGTGTTAAACATTTTTATCAAACATAGAAGCCTTTGACCGAATAAGTGGTATGCTCTGAATTGGTTTATTAAGAAGCAAACAAACAACCCCTTAATTTATAGTAAAAACTAATCTTGTCTTCCAAGATAATATTACTGCAATATTAAACGAAAATATGTTATTCCTAAAACTGATTCACATGGCTTTTAATACACAAAACCGATTTCTGTAAACTTGATCAACAAGTTTATATTTATTCCTAAAATAGGCTTACAGAAAATCTGGAAAAGGAAACCATAAAAGATTTGCACGTAGCCGAAATTTCAGAGCTGCATTCGTATCCGCAATGAAATTTGATAGCAAATACCAAGATTTCTATTTAAACAACTTTTCACTTCATGTTTTGGAGTAGATTCAACCAATGAAATTTGATAGCAAAATTGCGCGCAATAAAAGATTTGCACGTAGCCGAAATTTCGGAGCTGCATTCGTATCCGCAATGAAATTTGATAGCAAATACCAAGATTTTTATTTAAACAACTTTTCACTTCATGTTTTGTGCTTCAAGTGCATCTATTTAAGACACGATATCTCATTCATATTAACTCCATTTTGGATATACTTTAACTCGTTGTGAAGCTCTCTTCAAGGAGAACACATACCTACTAGCTAATTCAAATATATATAGCATATACATATCTTAAATAATCTCTAAAGTTTGCAAAAAATCATCTTTTAAAACATTTTCCAACATTAGCTACACCTTTTTGGATTATATTTAGCCTCACCGATGCCTACATTGTTGATACAAAAGTTGGACGTTCCTGATTTGGAGCTCCGGTTCTCGTACCAATTGAGAATTGCTGCTTGAGACCTGCGCACTAAGAGACAAGAAACACCGTTAGGCTTACCGTGGGATTGTCTCCTACGATTATCCTCCGGCGTGAGAGTAAGTAATCGGTTTAGGGTTTAAGGAGTTTTAGGGTTATGAGATCGTACCTTAAACGAGGGATATGATTCCCCTTATATACGCACGGAATCCTTGTTGGTTCCGTGTTCCCCAACCTTCGGCGTATCCCGCCAAAGTCGGTTGGGAATGATTATCTTCTTATTTTAGAAGATATCATATATCTAATCCATAAATAGATTTGGGCTTGGGCTTTCGTGAGCCCAAACCGTTATTGAAAGTGGCCCAGGTCGTACCGGGCTTGTTAGTATTGGGTTGTGGTCGGGTTTATGACCCGATACCAGACTATACGTCATCATACATTATTGTTAGCTTCAAACTAAATGTTAAATGCTATTTTTAATTGAAACATACAATCAACAAACCGCACATCTTTGTCACTCTTCAATATCTACTTACAATACGTTCATAATAATGACTTGCATAACGAATTACGATAAGTAAAAAACAACTACCAAATGCCATTCACATAATTATGCATGTTGTTAAGCACTTCCGCATAGTTACATAACAGCTGTTTGTGTCAAACGTTTCTACCTCCACATCATCTACTTAGAATATTTGACCAAAACTGCAAACGTATTTACACTTAGGATCTTTGAATTATTCTTTATCCTCAGACTTCGAAAGGATAACTATACCTTTTCTATATGCTCAACATCAGCTTTACAAATGGTATAAACTAGCGGGTTAACCCGCGCGTTGCGACGGGAGTGCGTTGCCCTCGATCATTTTATTCACGGGAATGAATTTGCTAAAGTTTTTTTTTTTTTTTTTTTTTTGCTTCATGCGCGTCTTGTTCATCCCCAATGAGTTTTAGTATATATATATAATTACCGAGTAAAGGTCTAATAATGAGATGATAGGCGAGTGCGTGATCCTACCAACTCATTAAACTTGGCGGTAGCTCGCTCTTTGATCGATGATTCACGGTCACTAGATCCATGGAAAATCTAAGCAAATGTCTTCAACAATATTCATTATAAATGACATTTTACATGAAAAAAAAGTGACTTAGCCCTCTGTAATATTCGTTTAGTTTCTATTTGAGCAATGAATCCTAATCACCCTGCATCAAAATAAATCTATTCAATTCGGCAACCTTTGCAATTTGTTTCATTGATTCACACAACACTTTCATAAGTATAAATTGTGAATGCTTATTATGTTATATATTAAATCACCATTACATTCTGAGGTTTAAATACCCATTAGGCTTTAGGCGGTCGGAGCGGCGGGATGCACACAACATGACCAACAAACTCAACGACTTTTTACGAGGAGACAACCCATATCATGCAAGACACGACTTAAAACTTATATTACTAGAACATACATACAAGTACATATGGAGATCTATTTTCCAGGCTCTTGAATATGAATAGATGTTTTCGATAGGCTGGCTTCAAGTTCATTCAATTCATCCATATCCAGATCATCATCATCTACATCAATCTCAGAATTCCCTTCTTCAGAAGTCAATTAGTAGGTCAACTTATCCTGTTACCATCGTGGGTTTATTTGTGGTGCATGCACGGCATCGTGGGCAAGAAATAAAAAATTGTTAAGACATACAGTATATGGAGATAACAACTTAAAATGTGTCATGAGTTAGCTAGAAACCGCGACGTTTTAATAATACTTGCAAGAAATAACAAAGAAAACAAGAATATGAAAATAAAAGCGAGTACATGAATGTTTATTGAGCATCGAAAGTGCGGAGCGTCTGCTGTGTTGTCAGTAGCTATTTTATAGGTAGCACCTCTTGAGGTTCTTGATATTCCATGTCTTGTGATGAGTCACGACCATCCAAACCTCGTGGCCGATGCAGCGCTTTGTGCCGTTGCTTGATAACCTCATAAGGTCCTTCCCACTTTGGTCCGAGCTTACTGTGTCTTGGTGGGCTTGCCTCATTGGCGCGGTAGACAAAGTCGCTGGTCGAATGAAACACTGCGTGCCTTGGCATCATAGTATCCTTTCATTTTGACTTTGACCTTGCCTCCCGTATGGCCGCGCGTTCGCGTTTTTCTTCCAGTAGGTCCAAGTCGACACGTCTTTCGTCGTCGTTTGTAGTCACATTGATCTCCGCAGTGCGGATAGTTGGCATGCCGATCTCAGTTGGTATAACGACACATCCCGTATACTAGAGAAGGGGTATCCCGTCTTTGGTTTTAACTGAGGTGCGGTGTGCCCATAGTACATGTGAAAGTTCTTCAACCCACCTTCCTTTGTGCTTGTCCAAACGTGCTTTGATTCCTTCACCCAGACTTCGATTTGCGCGTTCGACTAAACCATTGGTTTGTGGGTGCGTAACCGACGCAAAGTGTTGGGTGATGTTTAACTTTTCGCACCAATCTTTGAAGGGGTTGTCACAGAATTGTTTCCCATTATCCGAGATGATTTCTCCAGGTAATCCGAAGCGGCATACTATGTTGTCCCAGACAAAGCGTTTCACCTGGTTGCCAGTAATTGTCGCCACTGCTTTTGCCTCGATCCACTTGGTGAAGTAGTCTATAGCTACTATGAGAAACTTGAGACCGCTTCGCTATTGGAAAAGGACTGCGATATCAATGCCCCATTTGTAGAATGGCCGCGGCGTGATTGGTGTTAACTCATGCTTTGTGGTTGGCGCGATGCAGGTCGTGGACTTGGCAATCATTGCACTTCCTTATCAAATCCGCGCGATCTTTATGCATGGTTGGCGGTGAGTATCCCGATCGCGTGGCGCGTGCTACAACAGACCGTGGTCCTGCGTGCATGCTACATGAACCCTCATGGATTTCTCGCGGTACATAATTTGCTTGTACGGGCCGACGATCGAAGCCATGGTTGGAGGAAAGAGCGTCGATCGATATGTTGTCTCGCATTGAATCTACTGCTGTCGCCGTATTCTATGAGCTTCGCTCTATTCTTGGGGTAATGTCCTTTGCTTAAGAATTACGCAATTGGTGTCATCCATGTAGGACCATCCTCCTCTATGATCATGGAGACTTCCATCTCCGATATTGACTTGCTTTTCGGTGTTTCCACTAGCACTTGCTTTGATAAGTGTGCGAAGCTTGTCGAGGCGATCTTGCTCGATGCATCCGCTGCGATTTTCTCCTCTAGGGACTTGCTTGATAGTAAATCATCAAAGCCTTTGATCGATGTCTTAGTCTTCTCAAGATCTTGAATCATATTTTCTTCTTTGGCGTATTCACCCAACACATGGTTGGCCACTAGTCGGGAGTCCACATTTGCTTCCAATTACGTACACCCATTCGAAATGCAATGCGTAGTCCAAATGATCGGGGCTTCATATTACGCCTCATTGTTTGTCGAGGTAAATTCAAAGCGCGATGCGTAAGTGAATTCCATTCCTCGGGTTTGTGAGAATAAGGCCGCCTCTGAGCCATCCACGCATGAGGACCCGTCTTTAAACAAAATCCATGGATCTTGTAGTACTTTCTCGCTTGGTGTAGGTACCTCGTCGATGTCGGCTTCTCGATGATGAAGTCCGCGAACTTGTCCTTTTATTGTGGTACGTGGTGCATAAGAGATGTTATGTTCGCTTAGCAACACACTCCACTTCGAGTCGTCTGGACGCATCGGGTTTGGAGATGATCGCTTGATGGCTTGATTTGTGATTACCGCTATCGGTGCGCTTGGAAGTATCGGTAGCGATCGCTTAGCGGCAAACACTAATGCCAAGACCAATTTTTCCATGGCACTATAGTTCATCTCCGTCTTCTTGAGAGCTTTCTTTGAAAAAATAGATAGGGGTTTGCAAGGTCCCTATCTGTTAGTAACTTCTTGTTGTTCGCCCCATGAGTTCTTGATAAATACATGATCGACTCTTCCCACAGTCGGGGTGCCACGAGTGTTGGGGCGTTGCTGATCTTTGTTTGAGTGTGGTGAAAGCTTCTTCCGCCTCCGTTGTCCACCGAAGTCACCCTTTTTATACACTTCTTGAGTGTTTTGAAAAGAGGCAATGACTTTTCTGTGATTTAGATAGGAACACGCTTGAGGCGGCCGGTTTTCCATTGAGGATTGGACTTCCTTGACGTGCGTGGTGAGGAAGTTCTATTACCGCTTTGTCTTTCTGGACAAGGTTTTATGCCATCGGGTTCTATCGGTACCCTAAGAACATGCCTTGATGGCGTAGAAGGTGCATTTCTTAAGTTTAGCTTCATGTTAATCTCGCGTAGAGTTTTGAATGTTTCTTCTATGTCGCGCACGGTTCCTTTTCGGTATGGCTTTTAATGACCGGTCATCCACATAGACTTCGTGTTGCGGCCCACTTTTTTTTCAAGGCATTGTCTACCAACCGATAGGTGGCACCCGCATTCTTCAAGCCAAACAAATTTTTGTGTAACGATGGCGCCTTGGCTTGTGTGGAATTGTCTTTTCCTCGTCTTCTTGAGCCATTTGTATCGGTGATATCCGCATGCACGTCGAGAAAACACTTCAACGGGTATCCACACAGGGACTCTATTTTCCAATCTATCTCGGTAATGGATAGCGATCCAGTAGGCATGCTTTATTAAGGTCGGTGAAGTCTACACACATTCGCCACCACCGTCGCTTTTTGACCATTCTTTGGATTAGAAAGCGATCGTGGTAATAGACTTCACGCATAATTCCGCTTTAACTAATTTACGTACCTCTGCGGAATTGCCTCGCCTCTGCGGAGCTTGGCCACGCTTCTTACGGCGTGTCGGTGAGTATCCTTGTCCGGATTCTAAGTTTATGCTCGTGATCGGCGTGGTACTCGATCATGTGTTTGGGCTCCCATGCGAAAATATCCACTTTCTTTTGTAGGAGCGCGCGTGCCGCTTTGGTTGTCCGACAATGACCCTCCAATGGTTATCTCCAGTGCGGGTATTACGGGTGAATGCGACCTTAAAGTTGGGGATTTTGGCCTTGTTGCTTCGGGATTGGTTCCATTTCGCATGTAACCGTGTTACATTCTCTGTTTGGCACCGTGGCATTGTAAAGAGTGACAATGCCCCTTCTCTGGGAATTTAAGCATCCGTCTTGTTGATTGACCGCCAGCGCATGGGCGATATCCGGGTCTCCCAATAATGCCATTGTATGATGAGGGGATTTGATCACCATGAAATCCATCCAGTTGTCGTGAGTGCTCTGCGTTGCCAGCGCCGACTAATGTCGCAGATTGGCCCATGGGCGTATCTTCTCACCGTGAAACCGGTGAGTGCGGTGTTGACCAGATTTAGCGACTACGTATTTGGTCGTAGTCTTTTAAAGCAATGCTCATACATAATATTTGCCGATGCCCCACCATCGATGTACATGCGGTGTATGTCGTGACCACCCGCACTAATTTCAATGGTGAGGGCTCGATCTTTGCGTTGTCCGCATTAAAGTAGGGAAAGAGATTTCACTTCTTCGGAAAACTCTTGGTGACCTTCATGCGGTGGTTCATTGCCACGTCGTATCATGTAGATTGTGTCGGCCTTATCTTTGGGTGTCTCCTTCTTGCTTCCATTCTTTGCTTATCTCTTCCTCTTTAATGTTTTTAACTAAGTGGTCCACCGCCTCCTTGACCATCTTGTCGATGAGTTGGCGCACCGGACACACTCGTTAGTGGTGTGACCCTTTGCGCATGGTAGTCACGGTATCCATTCCCGTCGCCGATCTTACGGTATGCGCATCTGCGGTGGTCTTGGGAAATTCGCACCTTCACGCGAGTATTTCCTTTGGTGTTTTGATCGGGGGAGTATACATCATTATCTCTGTCTCTCTGCCGCTCCTCCGGTTGCGATAGCTCTATTACGGTTATTACCTCGGTCGTTGGATTGTCTCCCGTGTTGTTCTGTGACCGTAACTCGAATAGTTCTTTTGCTATCCATTGCGGCCTGCCTCTCCTGGACAAAAGACCGGGCGCTTCATGAGTTCATCAAAGGTCTCGGGGATCTTGTCGTTTAACCTCTTGATGAGTTACGGGTTATTAATCCCATTCATGAAGCCCGAGATCTTTAAGACTTCCGGCATGCTTTAACCTCGCATGCATTCGTCTTTAAAGCGTTCCATGAGCGCTCGTGGATTCTCCACGGTTCGCTTTTACCTGGCGAGTTCGGCGAGTTTTTAGCACACTTTTGCATTGAGTAAAATTTAGGCGGGCGCCTTTCTCAACTCTTCAAAACCATTCACGCTCCTTCGTTGGGAGTTTGTTGAACCGCTTCCGCTTCCCACCAGTGTGGAATTAAACATGTGGCACCAAACCGTTGTGGCGATTTTCGATGGTCGCGGTGATTCAAAATTTTAGGTGATCGTCGGGATCACTGTCCCATCATAGGTTTTAACATTTGCGGGCATGCGCCTTTTCTTGTTCTCGGAGAAATCACTAATGCGTCGGTGAGCGCATCCACTTCGGCGGCGCCATGGAGAGACATATCTTCCTCTTGGCTATCGCGTGCATACGGATTTCAATGCCTGTCACTATCCTCGTTGTCCGAGGAGTTGTCGGAAGATGAATTTACCTTCTTTACGGCGCTTGCGCCTTCCTCGAATCGACTCATAGTGCGGATCCGAAGGGCTTTCACTGGGGAATACTTTCGCCCGGTCTATCATGTACTCTACGGCTACCCGATCGGGCGTGAACACCGGTACCGTTCTTCTCTATCACTATCACTCGAGTGTTGCGAGTGGGATGTCTCATCACCCTCGATCCTCCTCCCGATTCTGTTGAATCTGGGGGTTTATGACCGCTTCCTCTGCGCTTTTCCTTCCGGTGGCGCGGTGGAGAAGTATCGTATTCGAATCGAAATTGAGTCGGGCTTCGGTTTCATACGATCTATTCTTCTCTTCCTCTTGCATGAGGCGCCCAATGCTTCGTAGTTTTGGGATACGAAGCTTACGGTGCTAGTGCAGCGCGACTCCTCGAGAATGAGTGCGTTTGTTTACGCATTGCGTTCTTATCCCGACCGGTGCCTCGGTACCTTTGTCAAGTCGGTTTCTAGCACCGATTGGAAGGGAGTAGTAAAGGCGGGTTGTTCCCGAGTCGCGATGGGTCTACTCCACTCGTGGTGGTTGTAGTGACTTGGGTTATTCCCGAGTGCGGTTCTACGAGGAAGATCAAGTCTTGACTGACCCTTATTTTTAGCAAATACCGGTTGTCCCAGGTGCAGCAGGGTTAGTCCACTCTGCGACTTCTTCCCATAAGATCATTGCGATCGGCGATTGCCGTGCTTTGTCATTCTAGTGTCGATTCTTAGTGTAGGGTCCGGATGGCGCCACTTGTTGATACAAAAGTTGGGCGTTCTGATTTGGAGCTCGGTTCTCGTACCAATTGAGAATTCTTTGCTTGAGACCTGCGCGCTAAGAGACAAGAAACACCGTTAGGCTTACAGTGGGATTGTCTCCCGATTATCCTCCGGCGTGAGTAAGTAATCGGTTTAGGGTTTAAGGAGTTTTAGGGTTATGAGATCGTACCTTAAACGAGGGATATGATTCCCTTATATCGCACGGAATCCTTGTTGGTTCCGTGTTCCCCAACCTTCGGTATCCCGCCAAAGTCGGTTGGGAATGATTATCTTCTTATTTTAGAAGATATCATATATCTAATCCATAAATAGATTTGGGCTTGGGCTTTCGTGAGCCCAAACCGTTATTGAAAGTGGCCCAGTCGTCATCGGCTTGTTAGTATTGGGTTGTGGTGGGTTTATGACCCGATACCAGACTATACGTCATCATACATTATTGTTAGCTTCAAACTAAATGTTAAATGCTATTTTTAATTGAAACATACAATCAACAAACCGCACATCTTTGTCACTCTTCAATATCTACTTACAATACGTTCATAATAATGACTTGCATAACGAATTACGATAAGTAAAAAACAACTACCAAATGCCATTCACATAATTATGCATGTTGTTAAGCACTTCCGCATAGTTACATAACAGCTGTTTGTGTCAAACGTTTCTACCTCCACATCATCTACTTAGAATATTTGACCAAAACTGCAAACGTATTTACACTTAGGATCTTTGAATTATTCTTTATCCTCAGACTTCGAAAGGATAACTATACCTTTCTATATGCTCAACATCAGCTTTACAAATGGTATAAACTAGCGGGTTAACCGCGGCGTTGCGACAGTCGCGTTGCTTCGATCATTTATTCACGGGAATGAATTTGCTAAAGTTTTTTTTTTTTTTTTTTTTTTTTTTTTTTTTGCTCATGCGCAGATGTTCATCCCCAATGAGTTTTAGTATATATATATATAATTACCGAGTAAAGGTCTAATAATGAGATGATAGACGAGGTACAGGATCCTACCAACTCATTAAACTTGGCGGTAGCTCGCTCTTTGATCAGTGATTCACCGGTCACTAGATCCATGGAAAATCTAAGCAAATGTCTTCAACAATATTCATTATAAATGACATTTTACATGAAAAAAAAAGTGACTTAGCCCTCTGTAATATTCGTTTAGTTTCTATTTGAGCAATGAATCCTAATCACCCTGCATCAAAATAAATCTATTCAATTCAGCAACCTTTGCAATTTGTTTCATTCAGATTCACACAACACTTTCATAAGTATAAATTGTGAATGCTTATTATGTTATATATTAAATCACCATTACATTACAGGGTTTAAATACCCATTAGGCTTTAGACGGTCAGAGCGGCAGGATGCACACAACATGACCAACAAACTCAACAGCTTTTTACGAGGAGACAACCCATATCATGCAAGACACGACTTAAAACTTATATTACTAGAACATACATACAAGTACATATGGAGATCTATTTTCCAGGCTCTTGAATATGAATAGATGTTTTCGATAGGCTGGCTTCAAGTTCATTCAATTCATCCATATCCAGATCATCATCATCTACATCAATCTCAGAATTCCCTTCTTCAGAAACAGCGCCTACACTTGTTGATGTGCTTGGTCCACCTGTGGAAGAACCGTTTTGTTCCTGCAATCAAATGTAAGACATTGTCAATGCATGAAGAGATGGAAATCTTGATGCACTGCTTATAAATGGGGCTTGGGTTATGTTTTATATCTCACAGGAAAAACAAAAATTAGCTACACAAGAAACGGGTCAAATGGGTCGAACGGGCCAAAAGTCTGTAAGTGTACTTTTGATGCATAGAAGACCATATGTTTTATTTCTCAAAAGTTAAATATATATCGCTTGATTAAGACACAGGTGAGTGTGGATATGCAATATAGACGCCATATATTAAAGCAACAAAATAAAGATACTGCATCAAACTATTAACACACCAAAACAAAAATTAAACACAACCTCAAGTTGTTTATGAATAAAAAACACAATAGTTGAGACTACCTTGTTCCTGTTGTAATCAGATTCTTCTTCTCGGTTATACTTGTCATAAGCCTCGGCATCATCCACAAACACACTAGCATCAGAAAGAAACAACTCGCGCCCACTGCAGATGTAAACATTATTAATGGAGTGTCCTAAAAATATGTATGTGATAAAAGCATACAAACCTCATGCGGTCATTCTTAGCCCTCTCTGCTCTTTGAGCAGCCAAGCCAGCATCTCTTGCTTCCATTTTCTTCCTCTTCCACTCCAAAAAGAGATCAGTAGTCATAGGAGTTGTAGTTTTAACTTTCGCACGCTAACAGAATCATATAACACGCATTAGCTAAAGATCCAAGTTCCAGTAAAATATGGAAATGACATGAAAAGAGTCAGATTTCAAAATCTGGAAACCATATCTTAGTTACAAGCACCGATGGAATTCAAGATCCTAATTAATCACACTTCTCCGCTCTCTAATAGTTTTCCTACTTTGACTTCTAATGTCAAACGAGTTACTATCACCTTCAAAATTATATGATTATTAATTACCTTAATAAAAAAAAGCCATTAATTACATAGATTGCGCCACTTAAAAATTATATCAAATTAGAATTCAGTATTGAAAAGTACAGCAGAAAATAATTTTAACTTTGTTAAAACAAGTTTGACATTCAGAGTCAAAGGAAAAACAATAAATAGTACCATTTTTCCTCCGTTCTTCATCTTACAGGTCCCATCTCCTTTTCTTCTCCTATAGAGTAAGTAGGACCCGCAACCATATCTTTGTTTTGCCCTAAACGATTCAGATTGGACCCCACTACATGGACATGTTAAATGGCCAAAAAATAATAATTCGAGATACAAGTATAGAGCAATCACCTGATCCTCAATCTCATCTTCAATAGCTAGCTTGTTAGATTCTTCTTCTAAAAGTGCCTTCATTTGTGACTTCAATATATAGCCCGGAGGGAGCGCATGCCTGTAATGACACTGTTTGTTACCATTGGGACAAACCCAAAACCAACCATATTGTTTCTTCTCCACTGCTTCCAGAAAATGTTTGCAGACCTACTCACAAATTCACAAGGAGTCATATACCATAATTTCATGGCCACTGCCAAAAAATCCAGAAACATAGATAAGAAAATAAATTAACAAAATGTCACCCTGTTTGCATATATCGCTTTTGAACCAAATTCCTATAAACATGTACTTCGCATGGAAGGCCAAACCAATGTAGAGATTCTACTTACGTAAAAGGGTTCAAGATGTAATATTTTTTGTTGTTAGTTTAGGATATGCAATCAGCAACCATCCCTATATGGTAAAAAAAATACCACCTGACAAATGGCACTAATGTCTATGATTCATACAACTCTCCTGACACGTTGCCAAAGATAAAGTAGGATTTGATTTAGATAATGTAAGAGAAAATGTCATCGTTAAATATGATGTAAAAATCTTTGTTGATTCTACAGACACCAAATTTATACATTTCCTCGTTTTTACAGTTCCGAAGAAGAACTAAAAGGGAGTCATTCAATTTTAGGAACAATAATCACAGACACAAGGTAGTAAATTGCGGAAATTGGTAGCACTTAGTGTTGATATATACAGTTTCTGGTAAATCACTGTTTCATGAATTCAGTAGAACTATAGTAGGAAATACAGCTCCTATAATAAAGAATAGGATATACAACCTGGAGAAGATCGATAGGAAAGCTCTCATTCTGACTTACAAACCATTTATTTTTACAATTTGGATAAGAGAAAAAAAGCTTGTAGAATGGTGCCCAGTCCATATCAGACTGTATTTGACAGATGGTCCGATAAAATTATCTAATTATGCAAGAAAAGAGGGGGGCAGAATCAGTGGACAAAACATATCAGTTTTCCAGCCATGCTGACTTTCTTACAAATGCATTGTGATCTGTGGAAACACAAACCCCAATTTGATTGAAGACCATGGATACAAAAGGTAAACGCTGTACTCTTTCACTTCTGCCTCATGAAAGTTTACGATAACGAGAAAATAATTAATGATGTTCCGTTTATAGAAAAAAAAAAACAGCTACTAAATTAAAGTGAATTTACTGCTGCTGGTTGCTGCAACTATGCATCATCGCTATACTTAATTCAAAATTTGTGTAACGGATCTACTAAAGAACGATAACAGCTAGTGATGTCTTAAATAATGATTTTAAGCGTTTCTCATGTGAATTAGTAACATTAGCCCTAAGAATCCTTCAAAGTGTTGCTTTAGCATGCCAGTCTTTATACTCTCTCAAACAAAAGGCTCTTAAAAATCTAGTAGCAGATAAGATCCCAAAAGCCTCAATAAATGCCACTCAGCCAAAGATAAGTTCATTAAACATATACGTGTCTTAGTAGTAACAACTAACAAGTATTAAATGTTTCTAAATATTTCGCAGGTAGTAGATTAGCATCATTAGATTGTTAGCCGAGGGAGAGTTGTATGATAAAAAAAAAGCACTTCAGTAAAATATTACTGTATTTGACAGGTGACAGTGTATAGAAAATGGACTCATAAATAGGATGAAGGGAAAACGTGAGCATACAATGTCAGTTGGTTTATTCTGGTTATACTCTTTCCCTTTTGACGCCACGACTTTTTCCAACGTCTCTTGATCCCAATCCTCCATTGTTCCTAAAAGCATCATACTTAATTACCATTGCCAAATCATGAATGAAAAGGTAATAGTAGCCGATGAGATTAGTTGAAGCAATAAGTACCTTCATCACGCTTATCACTGAAAATGTCTATCTTCTCACCCTTCCTCTGTACATTCAGATCATGAGAAAACTTGCATTTGAAACCTTTTGCACACTGACCAGCCTTGAAAAATTCACACAATATGGACTTTGGATCCACCCCTGACCAGCAACCATAAATAAATATTTAGATATATAATTCACTGGATATGGTAATAAAGTTCACCTCTGTGTTAAATTGTTGAACATGCATTTAAGAATGCAGACCGGTATAATAATCCAATAAGATGGTAAGTAGTCACCACATAAATTTCATGTAGCTATCTCACACAAGATCCGAGCGACTACTGAAAACTTGTGGACTGATCACTACGGAGTATTATACATGTTCAGCCCAATCATCACACCACACAATCATGAATGTATCAGATACTTATCCAACTGTTAAACATCCTTAAGTAATAATAGGCTATAGACATCGAGTAAGATACAAAAACAATTTGCACTTCATCGGTTCCAACAAATGAGCTACACTTACATATGTGGTATTTGAGTGTGTTAACTTTTAGCATCTTTTTCTCAAAAAAATACAAATCGTATGAATAGACTAAACCTCTGATTTACAAATACAAACGAATGAAAAACGTGATTTCAATGTAAGAAAATACTTACCAACGGGTACTTTGGGTTGAACAACAGCAATTTTAAACAAATCATTTAATTCCTTCTCTCTCGCCTTCTCTTCCTCTTTCTTTTTCTGTTATATCAAAGCTTAAAATAAATCAACAGGGAATTAAAAATAGAAATAACTGCACCCCTCAAAACTACATACTTAGAAAGTGGTAGGGATAGCTTATTTTATCTGCTTATGCTTCTAAAAGCAGCAGGTAAGCAAACAATCATAGAAATAGTATTTGATTTTGATTATATTGCAAAAACAAAGTTAAACTTGTAGTAAGTAGGAGTAGATAAATAAATAAGCCAGTGGATTCCCACTCTGTTTATTTAAAACTGCTTATTTTACTCCAAACTAAGCCGTTTTCAATAACCGGGTGGGGACTCCAAATCTAACATCCTCCTAAAATTTGCTTATTCTAGAGTAAAAAATGGTTTTATCTAATTCAAAAAGAGATATTCAGCCCTCTAAATGTCCTTCTCCCAGATCCACAAACATTAATTTAAGATCAATATAAACGGGTAAACGGATGAGGTTCTCCCTGTATAGGTTACCCGGGGAGCTAGGGCGAGTCTTTAACTCAGATGTATGTGGCATAACCGAGGTATACCCATTACCTATTGTGATTTAAACCCTAGACCTCTTGTAAAGAGGTTACGTTTATTATCGCTAGGCCATTTGGTGGTGGTTTAATTTAAAATCAACACGAAATAAGCAAATCCAAACACAGTTTCCTAAACTGCATAAATTTAAGATGCAGAAAAAATAAGCAATCCAAAACAACCTCTAATTATATTTTTATTTTTTTCATTGCATGCAATTATTATACAAAAAAAAACAATTTTTACTAATTAATAAAGCATCCAAACCATAGATTACATGCAACCAAAAAAAATATAAAACTAACCTTAACTCCATACATTTCCACCAAATATAAATTTAAACTTAATTATGTAAAAAAATAAAAGTACCTTGGCAGCAATTTTGGAAGGATCAGGTTTAGGTTGTACGTTCTGATGAAGTGATTGTACATATTTCTGGACATTTTTACTCTTGTTTTTATTCTTTAATCCAAATGTTTTATCTTCCACTATCTTCTGCTTCTTTGCTATCTCTGATTTTGATTGTTTTGGTGGCATCTTTTTTTCACTTGTATCAATATATTCTGATTTAGAAAACTCAAAATGATCGGTCAATTCTATAATTTGATCTGACTGGGGTTTTATGTGTTTGATATGATTGATGAAACTTTTTAAGGTTGGATGATCGGAATGGTGTTTGCTTCTTGAACTTTCTTTGAAAACTGGTCCTTCAACTTTTTTTTTGAATGCGTCGAGTTTATGTATTGTTTTTTACTATTACATGCTTGGTCCTTTATTTTGTAAATTGTAACATTTTGTCCTTCTTTCACGCTTAGCTTATTTAAGTAAGGCTTATTTTGTAAATTATTACCGTACATGCATTGATAAAACTAGCCGGGTACCCGTGCGTTGCAGCGGCGGGTACCCGTGTGATCATATATTTTTCGGCGATAATCTTTTTCAAAGTACATTTTTAGGATGGCGTAGTATTTGTTTGTAAATCAAAGTGGTTCCCATCTTTAGAAAAATTCAACAACTCAAATAGTTATCGAGTCGGGTCGGGTCAAGTCGTGTCAATTCGACCCACTCACTTATGCCAAAACATCGGACATATTTTTCTATCAAGTGTTTCCGTGTCAATCCATAATATTATTGGACTTTTGGTGAGACCTTTTGAACATTAATGTCTTATTAAAAGAAAGTTAGTCTTTGACTTTAAAATCATAAATACATTTGCAACTTAAAGTCTAAAGCTAGACATAAATACCCATTATAAAGTGGGTTGTTACATGTTTTTTAAATGAGTTGATGTTACAAGTTTAAATAATTTAAAACAGTTAATCAACTTTTAATTATGTGTTTTTATAGTAAGTATGTAGGCTTATTTTTTTAAGACTTCCTCTTATAGAAAGTCCCAAATCCATTATAAAGTAGTATATATATAGATTTTATCTTCACCTTTTAAAAATATTTTGATTGGTAAAATTATAAAAGTGGATGCTTATTTATCAACAAACTAAAATAAAAAAGTGAACATTTAATTTGAGATTAAAAGAGTAACCTTTTATGAGTTCAAAGCTGAATCAAATTTGGCATAACTTATATCGAATAAAAGGCTATTATCGAGAATAATACCCATAGTAAAGATCCAGTGTCAAACTAGTAGTTCTACTTAAAAATCAGTTCAATCAAAACCACATTGTAAACCAAACTTAAGGTTCGTTTGGTTGAACTGAATATGATGACGTAAAATTGAAACAAGTAAAGTAATTTAATAAATGATGTAATCAAATCTTTTATATAATAAAACAAAACCCCTAGCGGGAATTTTTCATTTCAAAAAAATCAAACCATTCTTTAGTTGGTAATAATTTTTTTAATTAGATTTTTATTTGTACATTTAGAAAAATAATAAAAGCTAATTATTTCCAAATTTGTCTAAAAAAACTTATAAAAACGTTTTTGTACTCAAATGTACAAAAAAACTGAAAATACACATGGGCCTTATAGTTATTTTTCATAGTTGTAGGTGAAAAATGTAAATGATTTTATAAAAACGGAGCCCTATTCCATCCATCACTTTTTTTTCACAAATTACGTAACTCAAATCATAGATCTTATTCTTCTCATACAATTTGATAAAACCATAGATCTTATTCAAATCCATAGATGTTATTTTCACAAATTTTAACCTAAAATGTCTCACCATCGATTCGGTTTTCCATCTCATAACCATTGTTAAAAATCACACGGCTGTTTGGGGATCTTTGTTGAAAGACAGGGACATTGTGTAGCCACCAATGGCTGTCATCATGAATACAGGATTACTCCTGAACAAGGTCCAGATAATAAGGTATATCTAAAATACACGAGATGAGCTTCTTATTGAATGTTTGTTATGTGTCATACATTACTAAAACCAAAGGTCCACGAGAAGAATAATAATCAATTAGCTTATGCACCTATGCCAAAAACATTTATGTTTGATTTCAGTTAGCCTATGCATAAAAATCTCTTAATATGAGTATATGTTGCTTTTAGATCTTTCTGTATTAGGTACCTATAATTGATTTATTTATTATTAATGTTATACTAGATTGGTGTATTTCTTGGTTTTTTCATACTTTTGGACTATTCATCAGAACAACCATCTCCAGTTGCTCATTCAATAAAAAATCATCAAATTTTCAGTTTTCTTTGTAGGTATGACATAAAGAAGAACCGTCTGAAAGTTGGACCCACGCTCCAATAGTTTAGGTAAGCTGTTAGTGGCACTTGGGTCATTCCAGCACCCTATCGCAAGATTTAGTCTAATACAATATATTTTTTTTCTTTACATACAGGCGGACTTTTATAAGCCTGCCAAGGTTGGCGAAATATTACTATTAGAAACAAGATGTCATTCCTTTATGTTAGGAGCATGGATTGTCTATCGTCCAAAGTCCCTGCATTCATATGAAGTGAATGTGGACTGTGGTGAAACCATGTATAATAACATTTTGTGAAGTCCTTTACCCGAAAGCAAGAGTAAACATGCTTGGTTTTCTGTTAACATGACATCATTATTGCAAAAATGGGAAAACAACCTTTAGTTTGTAATACTTTTAACAAACTATAGAAATATAAATGCATGAAAAAACAACCCTCATGACATCTTTGCTCTAGAACCATTCATAACTGCAACATGTAGTGTATTCTTATCCACATTTACAGGGAATTGGTGATTTTGCAACAAAAAAAACCTGATAAGGTATGAATGTAGTTATCACACCTCAATTTTATAGACTTAATGGGCATGTTGAGTAATTGCTCGCTTGGGTTAGGCTGACCAAAGCACTTTTCTCCAAAATTTTATAACACATTTAAGCAACAATTAGTGTGCCGAGTATAAATAGTAAAATTACCGTTTCCAAAATTTCTAAAGAAAATGAGTTTAACGGATTTTGGCATTAAAAATAGACTTTCGAAGACTTTTAACCCATTTGACCCGATTTCTTTATACTTTCCTTTTTACCCTTTTGACATATTAGAGGTAGAACATAACCCGAATGAACCCATTTGTAAGTTAAATGTTCAAACTTTCGTTCATATGTTAATGTCCAGGAAGATAAACGAGATCGTATTTAGCAGTAGTTGTAGTTATATAAATCACTTTGTTTATTATCATTTATTCTCACTGTTAAGGAAATATATATTTATACTCAAACAAAACATTACACAGTAGTAGAAAAAATTCCATGGCTACACTCACATGACCAATTAGCAAACTACACACCATAGCCGTAACAAGAAAAGATCAACCTCCAATGAGCTGATAAGAAGAAAAATGTTTCATTTTTAGTACCAGCACCCCACCTTCAATTTTATAACCCGACACGGTTTTGTCATTTGTTGTGGGTTCATTGCATGAGCTAAAGTGCTAAACATATGTGCCATCCGATCCAGAAGTTTCAAAGAAACATACGTAAAATAAAGATAATTTGTATGATGAGTGATGTCATGGTAGCGAAATACTCATCATTTTGTAGCGAGTTACGTAATCTAAAGATCCAATGACTGCAAAATCATCTAAACCGAAAATCGAAAACACTCAAAACACATCAAAATGATCAAATTATCACAAATCAGTGTTTTATGTGTTTTAAATTCAAAAATATCAAAATCGGATGAAAAATGATTCAAGTTTGCAAAATTGGCGGTTTAGTCCCCAAGTTTTAAAAGTTGTCAAATCTAGTCCACGGAAATTCAAAAATGTGGAAATTTATCATTCAAGGTCCTGAAGTATTCTAAGTTGTTTAAAATGATCCTTGAATGATTCTTTGGTCAATTGGCGAAAAGGTCCTAAACTTTGGAAAATTACAAAATAGTCCTTGGACCTTTGAAAATGGATTTTATGCAAAAGGGTTCTTGTTTTATCAATATTTGTCAAATTTGGTCCTTGTGAGAAGTTTGGAAATGTTCACTTTCAGTCCTTGAAGTTTGGTCAATTTACAATTTTGGTCCTTGTTTATTACTAAAACCAAGCGGATCAATACATATATCTAAAGCCCAAAATCCAATCCAAACACAAGCCCAATCCACTTGCCTTTGACCCTTGACCTTGACCCCAGGTCACAACTACATTTGACCCGCCATATCTATTTTGGACCCCATGTTATTAATAACCTCGGTCAACCAAAGTCAAACCAACCCAAAAAACGCGCCAAAACCCGAGACAGCTTGTAGCTCTGTCTCCCAATCTGATTCACCAAAACCGGTGGTTTTCCCCATTTTCAACCCCTCCCATACCATGTTCCTCCAACTCCTATACACTCCAAAACCTTTAATTAACACAACCAAATTCATTAAAGCAAAAACACTTTTGAAGAAAAATTGGCGCCAAATATCAAGGTGGACGGTTCGATTCATTTGAGTGATCCAAGGGCTCAGGTGTGGTGGGAAAGTCTCGAGTACATCGGGGATGAGGAAAAGTCTATAAAGATGAAGAGAGATGCAATGTATCAAGTATCTAGTGTAATTTTAGTTTTCATGTCGTTTTAGTTTAATTTTCAATTTCGGTTTATGTTTTAAGCTTAAAACTTTGTATTTCAAGTTATTATGTTATCATAAAGCTTTTGTGAACCTTTAATTCAAGTATCAAGTTAAATTTCAGATTATGCAAATTTTCATGTTTAAGCAAAATTTCATGTTGTACCAAATGTTGTTTTCAGTTGTTAATATGGACTAGTATAAGTCACTTAAGCTCCTAGAAAGCTATTTCAAGCTTTTAGAAACTCTAAAATTCAATTTAGAAGAAAAAGCAGAAAAATCACCAAAATCCAATTAAATACTTGAAAAATAAAAATCATGGTTCCATGGAAGTGTTCACAATGGAGCAAGGTACATAGTGGATGGCCTTGGGTTAGTAGCTTATTGGTAAGCTTATAGGGGTGCTTATTGGTCTTGGTTCTCGGTTTGTTCCTTGGAAGCTACTTGTAAGCATTTTTAACTAACTTGGTATTTTATTGTTGTAGTGATTAAATAGCTTATATTTTGTTTCTTTGTTCATTAGTCATAATTAAGTGTGTTTAAGCCTTAAAATCGGTAGCTAGTACTTCTAAATTTGTAGTTTGCTAAAACTTGGTTTTAACAGTTAAAATGGTGTAATCTTCAAGTCTCGAGTTTGAAGTTGTTATTATTGTTGGTTTAAGCTCATTTAGTTCTAATAAGTCATAATTCAAGGTCTAGAATCAAGTTTGTGGTTTACAATTGTGTTTTGATTTGAAAAACAACATAACGATCAACATAAAGGTGTGTTTGGTTCTTTGAGATTGAAAGGTGCTCTGGTCTTTGGTCTTGTTGGAAACTTGCATAACTTGGTCTAAACCACTTATTTCGATCAAGAAAACAAGTTCTTCTTCATCAAAAGTCAAAAATCATTTTGGATCTTGTATCAAGCGATCCTTTGTTGGATTTTTCAAAAGTTGGATCTTGATTTTGTGTTCAAAAGTTGTTAATAATGCTCTAGTTAGTCTTATCTCACCTTAAAACAACATCATCAGTGCTCTAGATCAGATCAAAATCCACTTTGGTCAACTTTTTGGTTTTTCTCAAAAAGTCAAAATTTCAAATGGTCGTTTTTGAATAAACTTGGGAATTTCACTGTGGGTTTATTAGTGAGTTTCAGTTTATAAGCTCTTGGGGAATTGTAAGTCTAGTTGGTAAAGAAAAATACAAAATGATAGTTCTTAGTTTCTTAGCTTTTGAGTGCTTATTTTATTGCTTTTTGAGTGGTACTGTTTGCTGCAAAGTGCCACATGTGCGAGATATTGGTTCCAACTTGATAAGCTTGCATTAAGCTTATTACTTGTCCAAATCTTGTGTTCTCTGTTTCTTTGGAAAGCCAACCTGGTCCTCTTGAAGTATCAAGTCTTAGTTTTCACTTTGGAACTTGTTTGGTAGAAATTGCTAAGGGCTTAAATCTTGTCCCATTTCATTTTCATCACAAAAGCAAAGTGCTTATTGGCTTATTATTAGCTTATCGGTGTGCTTCTTGGTATCTTTTAGCTTCATTTCATTCTAGCTTATTTGCATCTTAATTTAGCTTTTGTTTCTAGTTTAAGCTTATTTGAGCTTATTTCATCCAAATAAGCTATTATATCCTTGTTGGGCTTTTAAGCTAATCAAATCTGCTTATTTGAGTTTTGTAAATTTTTGTCTTTATTAAAGTTTCATAATATTAGTATATAAGTAGTTTTCAAAATAAAATCACAAAAACATCAATATAAAAATAGTGATAGCGTTTATTTAAGATTTTTAGCTTTTTGATTTTTCTTTTCAACTTATTAATAAGCAAATCTTGTTTTTATAGTTTTCTTAGGTTTCTGTCTTCATATAGGATTTTTAGAAAAAGTTTCATTTTTCTCTATCTTTTAGTATTTTTATAATTATAAATAGTTAATAAATAATAAATAATTAGTAATAAATAATTAAAAGTCTAAAAATATATTTTCTGTTTTAAAATTAGTTTTATCATATTTTAGATTTTCAAAGTTAAAATTTTATTTTTCCAAGTTTATTTTCTATTTTCTAGTATTTAAGTGTATTTTAAATAGTTATTAATTAGTAATAATTAGATAAAAGTGTGAAAAATATATTTTTAGTTTTAAAATTAGTTTTATAGTATTTTAGATTTTTCAGAATCATAAGTTTATTTTTCTAGCCTTATTTTGTATTTTCTTTCATTTTAGAGTATTTATTAAATAGTTAAAATAGTTTTAATTAATAATAATTAATTAAATAGTGTTAAAAATAATTTTCTTTTCTAATAATTTTCTTTTATTTTAGGATTCCAAAATGTCATTTTATATTTTAGGTCTTTTATTTCTTAGTTTTCACTTTTTATTTTGTGCGTCTGCGTAGTTTTAAAACTTACGTTTACGTTTCTTTGATCTGGTTGTTGTGCTTTCCAATTCGTGTCCAATTCCTTTCCAATCAATCGGTAGTGTAATTTCTAATCATAACCTTTGCGGATCACTATCCTTAGTGATCATTCTATCCTCTGAGTTTGTGTTTAACACACCATTGAGTCTCCTTGGGACTTAACGACCGGAATTCAATCTATTCTCGATCTTAATTGTATTTGTGTCGAGCGGTTTAAGTCTTTTGACTTGACTGTTTGTACGGATCAAAATTTTAGCGCTTGCTTGGGGGGCTTTAGCGTGTGTTTAGCCATTTTCGGATCCATTGTTGCACATACCCACCATTTGTAAAAAGTTTTTGTAAAGTTATAAGAAAATCAAAAAGTCATTAACACTTTTCCTAAAGTGTTAAAACACCAAAAATATAAAACAACAAAACAATCGAACGTTTTCTATTTTGTATTCTCTTTTAAGGTGATTCTTGAAGAGATACGATTTGGTTAAGCAGGACGATAACAAAATATTGTCCAAAAGTTTTGAACCCATCTGCACAAATCTTACCTCGTCTTTTCGGTGGTACTTAAAATAATACATAAAATCAACCACCGCAAATCAAGGCGATGCACTACCTAGCTGGGTGCGACCATTAATAAGTTCCCGAACATCGATTTAAAACTTGCCTTTGTGTCACTTGTGATTTGGTGTACCTTTTTCAAAGCCATTTCATTTGTGATTATTGGTTAAGTTCACTTGTGTTTTGCCTCATTTGTTTTGAAAATTGGTTTTATACATAGTGCATGCTTTTCGTTCTTCGATTCTACAAGTCCATTTTACGAACTTGGAAAGATTCCTCGAAGCGTGAGGGCGTTCGGCTCCTTCACCGTGGTGAGGCGTCTACCACCACCACCTCTGTCGAAATGGCGGACGAGCGTACTATGGCGGAAATGCTCCAAGCACCCACCGAGGGTTATGGAGATGCCATCGTTTACCGTAATCAATTCGATCACTTGAATTGAAGACACATTTGATCCAACTTGTGTCTACAAATCAATTCCACGGGTTTGATCGTGAAGACCCGTATGCACACATCCGTTGGTTTAACAAATTGACTTCAACTATCAATTATAAGGATGTTCCACAAAAGTCATCAAGTTGATGCTTTTCCATTCTCTCTTGAGGGACGGCCGGTTGGGTGGAAAAAGAACCCCTCGATCTATCGAAACTTGGGAGGATCTTGTTCAAAAGTTTGTGAATTACTTCTTTCCTCCATCAAAGGCGACTAATCTTAAAATGAAATTTCGGATTTCGTCAAAATTTCGATGAAAATTTTGGAGAGGCATGGGAGAGATTCAAAGATCTCCTCGAAATGCCCCATCATGAATTCACGAGCTTCAACAAGTCAATATCTTTTACAATGGGTTGAGCGGTAATGATCAAGATTCCTTGAATGCGACCGCGGTAGCAATATCTTGAATCGTAGACCTAAAGATGTGATTGAGATTTGCGAGCAAAAATCAAAAGTTCCTATTTCTGCAACAAAGTCAATACTCCTAACACTCCTGCTCCTTCATCCAAGGTAACTCTTACGAGTTAGCGACTCCGATAGTCTGCTCTAACGGATGCCATCCGTTGTATGATTAAGGATGTTAAGGAAATCAAAAGCGAAATTCATAAGCTGAGCGGTCAAAGCCGTAAACAAGGTGTGTGAAACTTGTAGTGGTCCACACGCGTACTATGATTGTCAAGCAACCGATGCTTCCTTTTACCAAGCCCCCGTAGCTTCGGTAAACCATAATCAATACCGACCACATGCTGAACCACACTACCGTGCTAACACTAATCAGGCACCACCCGGTTTTAACCAAAATCACAACCGGAATCAAAACCAACCTAGAATGAACCAAGGTTATCAAAACCAAGGTAATTTCTATCCTGCACCCAATCAAGGTTTCCAACATCAGGGGAACCTTCATCAAAACAATTTCAATCGGGGAATCAATTTCATGGGAATATGAATCCTAATCAAGGAATTTTGGTCATAATCAAAACATACGACCTCAAATTGTCCCTCCGCTCCTCCGTCATTACTCCTCCGGGACCATCATCGATGAGTTCTTGAAGCGGTTCATGAAATCCCAAGATGAAATGAACAGGTTGTTGGTCGGTCAGTTAACGATCGAAGAAGTCTTTAAATGATCGACCCTCGGGCTCGGTACTTTACCGAGCAACACGATCGCTAACCCGGGGCGATGCTAAAGCGATCACAACCAAGTGGTGTTTCATACCTGGACTGCTTGTTCCTACTACCTCTTCTTCTTCTTCTCTTCCTAAGGTAGTGGACAGTGAACCTCCAAAACATAATGGACCTACGACTCCAATGCCACCTCCTCCTGTGCCAATGAGTCAAGTCACCAAGGATCCAAAGGACAAGGTGCATTATTCAAGCCCACGAAGTACCGCACACGTCCTACCTTCGGTAGTCCAACCTCAAGTTGTCCAGAAACCCAATCAAGGAGTTGTGTTTGAACCTCCTGTAGCTCCTGTTGAGAAATCCAAATCTTCTCTTCCTTACCCATCTAGAATGCATGATGAGAAGCTTAAAGACAAAACCAAAGAGCAAATGGAAAAATTTTTCCAAATTTTCAATGAATTGCACTTTGATATAAGCTTCGTTGATGCTCTTGTTCTCATGCCCAAATTTGCATCTACTCTTAAAGGGTTACTAAGCAACAAAGATAAGTTATACGAAATGGCTAAAACCCTCTCAATGAGCAATGCTCGGGTCCTTCTTAAAAGCTTCCGAAAAGCTTGAAGACCACAGCAAGTTTTAATCCCATGTGATTTCTTGGGGATGGTTCAATGCTCCGCCTTGGCGATCTTGGCGCTAGCATTAACCTCATGCCACTCTCGGTATGGAAGAAACTTTCTCTCCGAACTTACTCCTACTTGTATGACTCTCGAGCTAGCGGACTGTACAATAACTCGTCCACTTGGAATAGCCGAGGATGTCGTGGTGAAAGTAGGGAAGTTTCATTTTCCCACTGACTTTGTTGTAGTAAACTTTGATGCAGATCCTAGAGTTCCCCTCATTTTAGGGAGAGCTTTCTTGAGAACGAGCCGTGCTCTAATCGATGTATTTGCTGAAGAGTTGACTCTACGGGTTGATAACGAAGAACTCACGTTGAATATCAAACAGAACTCCAAACCTCTGAACAAACATAGTGTTGCCACAATCGATCAAAATCCAAAGAATCGATGCAACACTCTCTAATTCACGGTTAAGAGTGTTCACCAAAAGCGTCTTGAGCTAAAAGCTATGAAAATCAACCTGGTTCAAACAAATGGTTTGAAAGTTGTACTAAGGGAGTCATGAGTATTCTTGATGATGATGATCTTGATTCGGAGACTTCATCGGAAGTGGTGGAAACTGCTAGCTCTAAGAGCACACCACTTGTCCCACCTCCAGAATCAGTTTGTCGTATTGAGCTTGTTAACTCTGTGGATGAAGCTGAATTCTCTTCAAAGGATCCAATCATATTTGAAAATCAACCTATCATAGCCAATTCTACTCCTTCTATCACTCCTTTTGAGGAAGTGACTCAATCTTGGAAGAGATTGATGCATACTTAGCTAGTGATTACATTCCTTGGGAGATTGATCACGCTCAATTGATATCGGCGGGACATACTTCTCATTGAGAAGTTGCTTTATGGAGATAAATCATCCATTTCATATCCACGATCCTATTGTTTCCGACTTTTCCATTCCTTCCCCAATCCGGATGAGGAAGATGATAATTTTGGAAAGAAGTCGATGCTTTTCTAAGTGATGAATCAATCCCAGCGGGGTTGATGATTCTTACTTGATTGAGAGGGGACATCCTTTTCTTAACAGTTTATTAAGCGAAGAATCGTCCCCAATCCTCCCTTCGGAAACTCCTTTGATAATCACCATACAAGCTTAAAGTTTAAGCTTAAAAGCGTTAAAATGGTGATTTACTTCTTTCTAATGAAGAATGGACATGCATTGTAATGCACATATTTATTCCATTCTTCACGAATGGTGTGGTTGCTCTTTCCTTTTCTCTTGGGAATGAGGACACCATTTTGACCCAGTATTATGCTTTATAGTTTCTACTATTAAAATACGGTTATATCTCGTCGGTGGAACTTTCGATGTTCATGTGTTTATTAACATTGTGAATGAAAGTCCGATCGAGATTGGTTTTCCACGTTACTTTCCCATGAACCAATGAATGCGGGGATCGAGTCAAGCTAGTGACTCGGTAATCAAAAACATTAGCATGCACCATATGGGTTTTCACCCATAATTCATCTTCTTAACCTCCTTTCTACCACCCAGTGTGGGGAGTTTTCCCACACTGTTGTATATTCTCATTCTTTCTAAAAAAAAAAAAAAAAAAAAAAAAAAAAAATCTTCTAAATAATGGCGTAATATTTCCTTTAACGTTCTTTGTTTCGGCATAACCGCGGTACTTTGAATATTGAGGGCAATATTCATTTCTAAGTGTGGGGGAATTCTCACGAATTTCATATATTATCTACCCAATTCCCGTTTTTGGCCAAAATTTTTTTTTTGGAGTAAGTGTTCTACACTTTCTCATTTGGTTATCGATCCGCCATATACGTAAGACAAAAGGATTAGCTAATCCGAGAGCAAGCGGCTCTTGGTAAAGATTTCTCAAATCCGTTTATATGGCTTGCAATTTGCCCAAAATTGTATGGTTCTTCGACTCCCATCATCCTCAAAGATAATGAGTTGGCTAGCCCGCAAGTTTATGGCTTGTGGTAAAGGCGATGGAAAATCCATAATTGGTATTCACTCACCAAAGATAATCTTGATAATTTATCTAAGAGTTGGCTAGTCCGAGAAGAGTGCGGCTTACGGTAAAGACACATCAAATCCGTTATATGGTTTATGATTTGCCAATAAATCATCGGTTATCGTTGTACCAAGATTCTTACTTGAATCAAAACAATCGGCTACTCGAGTGATGGCTTTTGGTAAAGAGTTTTCAAATCCATCAAAGTTTTCTCAAATCATTGCTAGGGACTAGCAATATCTCGATGTGGGGATTGATGAGTGTCAAATACTCATCATTTTGTGTAATCTAAGCGCAAAATCATCTGAAAACACTCAAAACACATCAAAATGATCAAATTATCACAAATCAGTGTTTTATGTGTTTTAAATTCAAAAATATCAAAATCGGATGAAAAATGATTCAAGTTTGCAAAATTGGCGCTTTAGTCCCCAGTTTTAAAAGTTGTCAAATCTAGTCCACGAAATTCAAAATGTGAAATTTATCATTCAAGGTCCTGAAGTATTCTAAGTTGTTTAAAATGATCCTTGAATGATTCTTTGGTCAATTGGCAAAAAGGTCCCTAAACTTTGGAAAATTACAAAAATAGTCCTTGGACCTTTGAAAATGGATTTTATGCAAAAGGGTTCTTGTTTTATCAATATTTGTCAAATTTGGTCCTTGTGAGAAGTTTGGAAATGTTCACTTTCAGTCCTTGAAGTTTGGTCAAATTACAATTTTGGTCCTTGTTTATCACTAAAACCAAGCGGATCAACATATATCAAAGGCCCAAAATCCAATCCAATATCAAGCCCAATCCTTGGCCTTTGACCCTTGACCCTTGACCCCAGGTCACATTACTAATTGACCCAGCCATATCTATTTTGGACCCCATGTGTTATTAAGGCTCGGTCAACAAAGTCAAACCAACCCAAAACGCTCGAACCGGAGACACTTGTAGCTATCTCTCTCCAACACGATATTCAAAAACCGAGTGGTTTTCACCACTTTTCAACCTCCTCCCATACCATGTTCCTCCACACTCTATACACTCCAAAAACTTTAATTAACTCAACCAAATTCATTAAAGCAAAAACACCTTGAAGAAAAATTGGCGCCAAATATCAAGGTGGGCGGTTCGATTCATTTGAGTGATCCAATGGCTTAGGTGTGGTGGGAAAGTCTCGAGTACATCGTGGGATGAGGAAAAGTCTATAAAGAGAAGAGAGATGCAATGTAAATAGAGTATCTAGTGTAATTTTAGTTTTCATGTCGTTTTAGTTTAATTTTCAATTTCGGTTTATGTTTTAAGCTTAAAACTTTGTATTTCAAGTTATTATGTTATCATAAAGCTTTTGTGAACCTTTAATTCAAGTATCAAGTTAAATTTCATCTTATGCAAATTTTCATGTTTAAGCAAAATCTCATGTTGTATCAAATGTTGTTTTCGAGTTGTTAATATGGACTAGTATAAGTCACTTAAGCTCCTAGAAAGCTATTTCAAGCTTTTAGAAACTCTAAAATTCAATTTAGAAGAAAATTAGAAAAATCACCAAAATAGCAATTAAATACTTGAAAAATAAAAATCATCCATGAAAGTGTTCAAGAAGTTTGGAGCAAGGTATATAGTGGATGGCCTTGGGTTAGTAGCTTATTGGTAAGCTTATAGGGGTGCTTATTGGTCTTGGTTCTCGGTTTGCTTGGAAGCTACTTGTAAGCATTTTAACCAATTTGGCATTTTACTTGTTGTAGTGATTAATTAGCTTATATTTTTGTTTCTTTGTGTTATTTAGTCATAATTAAGTGTTTTTAAGCCTTAAAATCGATAGCTAGTACTTTCCAATTTGTAGTTTGCAAAACTTGGTTTTAACAGTTAAAATGGTGTAATCTTCAAGTCTCGAGTTTGAAGTTGTTTTATTGTTGGTTTAAGCTTCATTTAGTTCTAATAAGTCATAATTCAAGGTCTAAATCAAGTTTGTGGTTTACAATTGTGTTTTGATTTGAAAAACAACATAACGATCAACATAAAGGTGTGTTTGGTTTTTGTGATTGAAGGTGCTTTGGTCTTTAGCTTTGTTGGAAACTTGCATAACTTGGTCTAAACCACTTATTTCAGTCAAGAAAACAAGTCCTTCTTCATCAAAAGTCAAAAAATCATTTAATCTTGTATCATGCGATCCTTTGTTGGATTTTTCAAAATCCATGATCTTGATTTTGTGTTCAAAAGTTGTTAATCTTGCTCTAGTTAGTCTTATCTCACCTTAACACAACATATCGAGTGCTTAAGATCAAATCAAAATCCACTTTGGTCAACTTTTGGTTTTCTCAAAAGTCAAAATTTCAAATGGTCGTTTTGAATAAACTTGGGAATTTCAACGAGGGTTTATTAGTGAGTTTCAGTTTATAAGCTCTTGGGGAATTGTAGTCTAGTTGGTAAAGAAAAATACAAAATGATAGTTCTTAGTTTCTTAGCTTTTGAGTGCTTATTTTATTGCTTTTTGAGGGTACATTTCTCGCAAAGTGCCACGTGCACGATGATTGGTACCAACTTGATAAGCTTGCATTAAGCTTATTACTTGTCCAAATCTTGTGTTCTCTGTTTCTTTGGAAAGCCAACCTGGTCCTCTTGAAGTTGTCAAGTCTTAGTTTTCACTTTGGAACTTGTTTGGTAGAAATTGCTAAAGTTTAAAACTTGTCCCATTTTCTGTTTTTCATCACCAAAGCAAAGTGCTTATTGCTTATTTGAGCTTATCGGTGTGCTTCTTGGTATCTTTTAGCTTCATTTCAGTCCCTCTAGCTTATTTGCATCTTAATTTAGCTTTTGTTTCGTGTTCAAGCTTATTTGAGCTTATTTCATCCAAATAAGCTATTATAGGCAACTGTTGGGCTTTTAAGCTAACCAAATCGCTTATTTGTGTTTTGTAAATTTTTGTCTTTATTAAAGTTTCATAATATTAGTATATAAGTAGTTTTCAAAATAAAAATCACAAAACATCAATATAAAAATAGTGATAGCGTTTATTTAAGATTTTTAGCTTTTGATTTTTCTTTTCAACTTATTAATAAGCAAATCTTGTTTTCTCTTTTTCTTAGGTTTCTGTCTATCATATAGGATTTTTAGAAAAGTTTCAGATTTTCTCTATCTTTTTAGTATTTATTATAATTATAAATAGTTAATAAATAATAAATAATTAGTAATAAATAATTAAAAGTCTAAAAATATATTTTCTGTTTTAAAATTAGTTTTATCATATTTTAGATTTTTCAAAGTTAAAATTTTATTTTTCCAAGTTTATTTTCTATTTTCTAGTATTTAAGTGTATTTTAAATAGTTATTAATTAGTAATAATTAGATAAAAGTGTGAAAAATATATTTTTAGTTTTAAAATTAGTTTTATAGTATTTTAGATTTTCAGAATCATAAGTTTATTTTTCTAGCCTTATTTTGTATTTTCTTTCATTTTAGAGTATTTATTAAATAGTTAAAATAGTTTTAATTAATAATAATTAATTAAATAGTGTTAAAAATAATTTTCTTTTCTAATAATTTTCTTTTATTTTAGGATTCCAAAATGTCATTTTATATTTTTAGGTCTTTTATTTCTTAGTTTTCACTTTTTATTTTGTGCGTCTGCGTAGTTTTAAAACTCACGTTTACGTTTCTTTGATCCGGTTGTTGTGCTTTCCAATTCGTGTCCAATTCCTTTCCAAATCAATCGGTAGTGTAATTTCTAATCATAACCTTCACGGATCACTATCCTTAGTGATCATTCCATCCTCTGAGTTTGTGTTTAACACACCATTGAGTCTCCTTGGGACTTAACGACCGAGAATTCAATCTATTCTCGATCTTAATTGTATTTGTGTTAGTGTGGTGGCGAATTAGTGTTGGCGACTTGGTGTAGTATTTTCTAGCGCACTATTTAGTTTAAGTCTTTTGACTTGAACACGGATCATGGACTCTCCACTCTTGGTAGCGACTTGAGAATAGTGCAACTGAATGCCCATCTAGCGAAGACCTCACACCTAATGACTCGGCATCGATCAATCGAATAACTCAAATAAGTCACTCTTAATATCTTCAGATGATACTAAGAATATGGAATGCACCAGTGAGCCGTTTCAACATCTCAGTCAGCTTCTCAAATTACTCTTATCAACAACCATGGATCGAACAAGTTGTGCCATCCTTCGTCAGGATTTTCCCACTTTAACAAGAACTATGTTGCTCAACTTAGAACGATTGAGGTTTCAAATTAACAAAGAAAAGGTCTCATCTGATGATTCTCATGCTGCCCTCCAAACCATCGTCAACCAATTTCAACCACTTATCCGGAAAGAATACTCCTCAGATTTTGATGATACCATGACTGGAATGTCTTTCAAGAAACACACGGGAATGGAAATTCATGAGTTCAGAAACTCATTTATTCAACTTATGAGTAAAATGAAACATACATTGATGAAGTCGCTAATGAGATTAACAAGTCAAGGAATTGAGCGAGTGTCAAGAGTGTCCATGGAACAATGATGACGTGTCATGCTTCATTCAATTGAACCAAAGAAGACACCTTTTGCGAATCTCACCGTGATGGAAAAGGATGAAGAGAACAACAACGATTTCAAATTCTCGAATCGAAAAGGTATCAATCGACAAGGTACACTTATCGATCACACTAATTCTCACAAAAGGTACATGAATCTTACCTGAACATGACAATGTGGAATCAATCTTTGTTTTATGCGAATCGATGCAAGTAACATGATTGAAAAAAGGTATATGATGAGCTTTCAAACAAATTTTCAATTCTTGAAAACATCGTATCTCTTTGCAAATTGAAATACAACATAAGGATGAAATGTTTTATGCAAATAAGCAAGGTAGTAACTGGAACTTCGAATTTAGAAATTTTTGAAATTAATCGGTTAAAATCCCAGATTCGGGACAAAGATTCGATCATAAGAAATCAAATCTCGTCTTCGAAGCCCGAAATATATTTGTCATGAGATGAGTGATACACTAGATTCTAGGAAATCGAACTAGCTCTATGTGTCCAACCTTCTAAGAGAAAATGAGCGATTAAGAAAGAACCTTGAGGATGCAAGCTCTAAATTAGTCAATCAATCTAATCTATTGATGAAAGATATTGATGACCTCAAAGCACAAATTCGGGATAAGAGCTTCAATATTGTTGCCCTAAAAATGAGCTCGGGAAGTATCTTTGGAAATAGGATGAACACTAAGTTTGCAAAACCTTCAACTTTGGGAATGTCAACGGTTCAGAACCACTTGAAACGAACAGTTATTAAACAACCTAATGCCTTTAGGTCTGAAAGAGCTAAACCATTGAAATCTAAGCTTACATCCCAAGTTGATAACAAGTCTGTTTTGTCAAAACCAGTCACTTCATTGCCTAGTTCAGATATGATGAATCTCAAGCATAAGACTAATGAAAATCACCCACAATTTAGAAATGCCATTAGCTTAACTGGGTATCATGTAAAACATAGTCTGACAGATCAATCCCCTATGAAATTCTCTGATCACAAAAAGACAAATAGTCATAACAAGGGTGTGCACTCATTTAGTTCATCTCACTGTGGCTTCAAATGGATTCCCACTGGCAGATTATTTAAGTATCTGGGACTTAAGCGAACTTACATTCCTAAATCATGCCTCAGTGGATTCCAGGTAAACTGCTTCAAGATTGTAGAACCTAATAGGATCCCCATTAATGATACGTCGGATTATCTTGTGTTGAATCTAAATGTGAGACTAAACATATCACTAACCCTTTATGAACAAGTCTACATGTGCTTCAAGTACAATGTGCTCTCGGTCTTTTCGGTACAATGCTCAACTCAATCAGGAACTTCATGACTTGGTTCCCCTCAGATATGAACATAGCTCATTCAGGAGCTATAGCTTGCCAGAATTGATGTACTTCTTACCTTGACTCCTATTCATCTTGAATCAGGACTCGTTCTCCCATGTTTGTGTATAAATCAATTTAATTAAAAAAAAAAAAAAAAAAATACTCTTTTCAAAACTTTATCATTTTTTTTATCATTTTTTATCTAATAATGAATATACTCCTTGTTATCGATAACATCTACGGTCCTAGAAATGTCATTTAATAATGGCACGGGATCATAGATGAAGTTCGAACAATTGATATATTCTTGGTAGTATAATGGGATTGGTTAATATCAATCAATGCTCTTTGATGACATTGATTGAGGGAGATTGGTTTTATATACCATTGGCTTCGTCTTTGGTTATGATGCTTGTTTATTTGTATGATGTGGTGGTTTCACCTTGTGTGACTAACTGATTATACTTTTGAAATATCTGGGAAAAGGGTTTCTCCCTGTTATAGGCTGTGATTGTATCTTGCTCAGGAGATTGTCAGTGTGTGCTTTCGTTGTAACTGCCTATGTGTTGAAATGTTGAATTGATTCATGATGATCTGTGTAATAATCAATACTAGAGATGTTGTCTTATCCGTGTTAGCATATTATTACCACTCATTAGTTAATACCATAGGGACAAAACTTGTCATATAGTGAAAGTTATGCTACACTAGCGACTTACCCTACCTCACGTTAAAACCACAAGGACCAATTGTGTCATATCACCATAGTTACTTGGTATACCCCTAGCGTATTACCCCATAGCGTGTTACCGTTTTTTCATAAAGTTTTTTTTTCTTCTTCTTCTCTTTCTATCTCGTTTTTATCTTCTCATCTTAGCGACCTAGCAAAAGGTTTGACGCGTTTTCCCTATCTTTGCTCTCTTAAGTTTTGGTGTCTAGTGTCTAACTTATATTCATATCCGATTCTCTCGTTCTCGTGTGGTGTGATCACTTGACTCTCGCTTAGGTTCGATTTTCTATGATAATATATGTTTGTTGCTTATACAATGATTGAGCGTGTTAAGTGTTTGGAATTTATTTGTTTGGATTATATTGGTTGGATACATTGAAGGATGATTATAATGGATTGGGTGATGGGTTGGGTTAGGAATGTTCTTGGTGGCGAGTTAGATTGTTCTTGGTAGCGACTTAGTATGAATGTTCTTCATGGCGAGTTAGAGCTCTACATAGCGAATACGTCTCCGCAGCGAATTAGTTCACTAATTTCCAGCGACTTGGTTAGCGAGTTAGTAACTAGCGACTTGTATTTACAAGTTAGCGAATTAATAACCTAGCGACTTAGTTAACCACTTTGTAGCGACTTGGCTTAGTTACTGTACATGGCGACTTGACTTTACGAGCTAGCGAATTATCCTAGCGACTTGATTAGCGAGTTAACAGATAGCGAACTGTATTTACATGTTAGCGAATTAGTTTAGCAACTTAAAGAGCTAATCCTTTTATGACTTGTCCGTGGCTCTAGATGACGACTTGTTTTTACAAGTTTATAACAGTGTTCATGATTGAGAATTAGTCTTAGGGTCAAGGATGTTTAAAAATGTTCTAAGTTGTTGCTAAAGATGATTTCACTCTCACTACTCCTAGGATCTCCTAATTCGACTTGTTGAAACAACTTACTCTATGTAAACTGTTATAACATCTCTGTTTAGGCAAAAGGTACTTGGGTTCTCTCACGATCGCCAAATGTTACTTTTGCCTCATACATATGTGTTATATCACTTTTACATGTGTATCTTGGCTCATGTCATGATCACGTTGTTATGCACTCTTTGCCCTTTAAATCCCTTATAAGCTCGTCATGTAATCATTTTCTATATGAATGTTCCTCATTGATATATCTCAATTATGTATGTTATTGCAATCTTTGCCACTCTATCCGTCTCCGTATGTGTTGGGAACTTCTTGATGTTACTACTTCCTTGTCATAAGGGTGCTCTCAATCTTGTCTCAATTACTATGTATCATCTAACCTTGTTCCCATCCATTCTTCATTGATTGTATGATTACTCGAATATCAATGGCAAGTTCAATCCCGAAAAGAGCGCTACCCGTCGGGATCATCGAGTTCTCTCGACGATGAAATCCTTCCCAAAGTCAATGGGCTGCTATAGGTAAAAGCAAGCGTATGTGGACCTCAGAGGATCCAACAAAATCCGATACTCAAAGTTTCAATTGACATCCTCAAAACACTAACTTCTTGGGCTATTACAAGCAATGCTCAATTCCTACCATCTACATTCAACAATTCGGAACACCGTTCAATGGAATAAAATCACGACGATACTCTTGCAAGTTGGATAATATGGAGTTCACAATTGATTACGATATTACGAGCAAAGCTCTTGGAATCACACCATGTGACCACGACGTTAGCTCGAATCTCCGCTTTGGTCTTGACGATCGATAGTATTTCTTATTGGGTTGGGCTATCGAGCAGTATTTCAAGAGCATCGACATCATCACGGGACACATGTATCAACCACGGAGAGCCATTACAACCATTACGAACTTATGCTTATCGGGAAAACTTGAGGTTCGATAAAGTGAGAATTCCTATCTTACAAATCCTATGGGAATCTTTAATAGGGTTGATGTGAATGTCTCGGATCGTATTTGGGAAGAATTCTCGTTATCAATGAACACATTCATATCGATAGAACCTATTTCTGAACAATGTTCAAGGTCGAAAAGCGAGAACAAACTTGTAATTCCCAAGATCGATTCTCCAAGCTTGTCATCCAAGATTTGCAACAAACTCACAACTTCACTCCTAGGTGCGAATCAACTCTACAAAGCGAACATGAATTTGTTTTAGGAAACTTGAAATATGTTCCTAGAGGTTCGGATCAAAAGTGTTTGGATTGCCAATTCTGATTGTCTTCTCACGAAAGATATCAAAAGGAAGGACTACTTCAAGCAATACATGAAAAGAGCAACCAAACTCTCTGCTGATGTCACACCCACTCCTTCACAACCCACTGCTCCCAAGACCACCTCTGACTCTAAAGCATCCTATGCCTCTCTTCCTAAAAAGAGACGTGAAAGATCTCATCAGTCAGAATCTTCATCCAAAAAGCATAAAGAAAAGAAGAAGAAAGTGGAAAAGGAAATTGATGAGAACACTGAGGTGGCAAGGAATACCTTCAGGTTAACTGATGAAGATGATGCTGATCTGCAACTTGGAATTCAGCAAAGCCTTGAAGGTCAGAATGTGAAAGCTCCAGTAGGTGGTGTTGTGTTAAGAGAACCCGCTCAACTACCTCAACAAACAAACCCAATTACACTTAACAAGGGAAAAGAAGTTGCAAGTGTTGAAACTGAACAAGCTGCTCACGTGCTGTTAAATATCTCATCATCACCATCAAGCACCACAAATCCATATGAGCTGAAGAGAAGAACAGATTCATCTCATGCAAAAGAACAATCTGGAGTGGTCAAGGGCTCGCAGGAGAACCTTGAGACAAGATCTGATGAGACCTTGAAGATGGATGAACCAAATGTGTCTACTAACTCTATCCTCACTTAAGGATCTCGATGCAAACTTCTATTTTGGAGACCAATTCATTAATGACAAACCCTAGATCTTCGCACAATCCATGTATAATGTCAAGATTCACCAAGACACGTCAACCATTCCTCCAATGTCGACTTCTTCATTATCAATGTACTTCCACCTCCCATACCAACTGAACCACTTGCTCAAACACCACCAACATCGTCACCAACTCCCGATTACGTCATTATAGTTGCGGATGTGGATGCTCCACGGCTTCACCTCCACATTCTCACCTCGATCAACTCTTGGATAAAGCTATTAAAAGGATAGAAGCCTTTGGAAAGGCAACTTCCTAAATCTGTTGATTCTCGGTGGATCGTGTCCATAGATTGGAGCACCTCAACTTCATCGAGCGATTCTTGATGCTATTGAAGGAGAAGTCAAGGATGCCGTGGAATGGGCAATGGAGCTCCACTTCGGACGATTCAAGGACCTCCCATCTCGATATGAGAGCGTACATGTGAAAGGATGTATGAGGTCAAGAGGACAAGCATGAGGTTCACGATAAACTTTATGAGGCACTTGAAGAATCCATCAAGTTCGACAATTATGAGCAATTTAAGATTGAAGTCGGAGAAAAGGAAGCTAAAAGAAAAGGAGAACAAGTGTAATGGAAGCATTGATAAAGGATCGCAAAGATCCACCTCCTCCCCCACCACCAACGGGGGGAGCGGGAACTTCTGGATCTGGTAATCCTTCTACTACAACCAACACACCTCCATCACAACCACCATCATCACCGCCGAAATCTTCCAGTCAATCAGATCCAACAAAAGAGCAGAGTAATCAGAAAAAATCTGCTGCCTGGACGACGGTTGATTCAAGGTTCACATCCACGTCCACCTTCATTCCTGATGATCAAATGGTTAACGAAGAATCTCAGGTCATGGCTGACTCAGAACCAGATGAAGATGATGCATCAACAAAGCATATTCCTAAACCCTCAGAAGACTGGTTTGATTCTTACTTGGCTGGGAATCGCACTAGCACATCCAGAGTTGCACCTTCAAGAGACACTATTCAAAGCTGCATTATGGAAGATAGACCTCCTTCTCCAGAACCCACATGGACCATCCAGTCGACTCTATGATTCGACATCAATTGGGCATCGGTAATCACCAATAATTATGAAGTTCCACCAAGACTCTCTTACGCACTACACGGTGATATGGGAAGTTTTATCAAATGGTTACGTGAGCGGAAGAGTATCTCATCCATAACTCCAAGAGATCTAGAAGGTCAAGCTTACGAAATTGTCAAAGTCTTCCATTCGATGCAAATCATCTTCAATATCGGATGGAAGAATGCCATAAGATCTTTGAATGACCAAGTCGGTGAGCAAATCGATCGCTTAATGTCAACAAATCTCTTCCTCTTGGTGGTGAGCGGGACGGATAACCATTCAGTGAATTCTTCTTCAATCTCGACTTGGATTATCGTGTGCTCGCTCTGCTGGAAAGAAGACACGCTCTATCTATTTCAAAGATGAAAGCGCAACTTATTACGATCGGGGCTTGAGCGGATGGTTCTGATCAATTCGGGCAAATGAAGAGCAAAAGTATGATATTGCGTCTTATGGTATCTCCCATCGGTGGTTTAAAAGAAGAAGTTCTACATTGATGGACATGGTGCGATAAAGGCGCAATGATGTCGATCAAAGCCGCAAATCTTAAGCGTTGTCGGTGTAGAGATCTTCCGATGTATGGATATGAGTACTTGAAAAGATTGTCCTTAAAAGGCGATTTCAAAGTGTATACCATTGAAGAGAACGACTTCAAACATCTTACGCCCAATGATTTGAAGATCTCTATCTCTTAAATCTTCAAGGACACCGGAGCACTTACATGCGTGAGAAAAGGCCCTCTCTGCAATTGTCACTCTTTGGATCGGGGGCTTAGTCATTCGAAGCGAGTTGAGGACTTTCGACAGGCATTGAAAGCTACCAAACCAGGTCAACCTCACAAGTCCTCATGGAGTGCGGTGGGCATGAATTTCATCGAGAATACAAAGTTCTTGACACCCCTAGAGCCGTCATCTTCACCGACGGATATGGATCGCGTATGCTTATCGTCTATGTGAACTCTACAAGTTTAGTGATGGTACGCTCAAAATGGTCGAAGAAGAACTTGACACGGTGAAAAAGCCAAACTTGACATGAGATCTTGGGTTAAAACTACTTTACGGGTGATGATGACGTGAAAAGATGTGAACATTTCATTGCTGCAATCAGACGAAGACTCAAGACACGAAGGATCTTCCGCAGCCTTGAAAGCTTTGTTGGTGGAAGGCTCCGTGATGGTCACTACAAACTTCTTCAGAGAACTGAATGAAGACTTCTTCTGAATACCGTTTATGTTTTGTTAACTTTGTGTAATATGTGGTGTAACAAATATGAACAACTGTAATTCATGTAATAGTGCTAGGATTTGTACTATGGTTTCCCTTTTTTTTGAAAAGGGGAAACATCTGTGGTGTCCTTTTTCTTGATCATATAAAATCGGACACATTTTTCTCCTAAAAATATTTTACCTCATACTTATTTAAATCACTTGAGATCCAAAACCTCAAAGGATTTAAGATTTTTGATCGGGGGAGAAAATGTGATATAAATATGAAAGATGGTAAAAGATAAGATGACCAATTTTTGTGCAAACTTCTCCCTTATATGTGCTAAACAATTTTTGAATCTCGAAGCATATATTAAGGGGAGAACTCTTTGTAAATTCAAGTCATCGGTACACCACACTTTAAATATTTTAAAGTACCTTGATCACATGGCTTCTAATCCTTTGATGATAAAGGTTCCCTCTAGTATGTGCAAAACTCTCTTCAAACACGAGGCACATATTGAGGGGAGCAAATTATGGAAACCTCATCCTTCACGGAAATGCTTTGTCTACTTGATTTGATCAAGGAAGTGATGGTGATTTTTTAGAAAATGGTAATCAAAGTAATTTCTTTCTCTTGCCTCCGTGTGCAAAACATTTTCAAATACTTGATGCACATGTTGAGGGGAGTTCTCGTTCTAAAATATCAAAAAAACAATTCGGTACAAAATGCTTTGATAATATATCACAAGTATCCGAATTGATTTTCAAATGGTTTTCAATTGGATCCAATGGCGGATGAACAATACCAAATTGACCTACTAACTTTACTTTATGTACGGTGATATAAGGATGATAAGGTTAGGTATTGGTTCCCATGATCCGCCGAACGGAGGATCTACCCAGAGACAATCCACTAGTTAGTGTAGAAGTCCTTAGGTATGATGATAAAGGAGAAAATTGAGAAAGGGAAGAGTGCGGATGAGGCCGAGCTAGTACCGGAATAAACCCAACAAGGTTCTAGCTATGAAGTCTCGGTAAGCAAGAAGGGTTGAAGAATTAAAAGAATTGAATGAGAAAAGGGTGAAAACAAATAGCCTCCATTTATTCAACCTTAGGGCATAAACCGGGTTCAATTCATATGCTCTCGATGGTAACATCGGTATTGAAGACAAGGCGTCATGGACCCGGTGGACGACCGCACTTCAACTTTCCAAACCACTCAAGTTCCTCTTAAAAGGGCTTGTTTCATTCTCACGGGAACCAACATTATCTATCGACTTTCTCTTAGAGATGGTTGATATTGAAGAAGAGACCTCTCCCTAGTCTCCGTCACGGGATCCAAATATGCACAAATTGAGTCTAGAGCCACGAGATCATCAATAAATCTCATTAGGACACTTTCAATGAAGACTCTGCTTTTCACACAATGTGGAAAGAGAGATTATATCTTGAGTCCTCGCATTATCCTTGTGGTATTGCGTAACATCCGAGTGATGTATTTACACATTCACAATGAAGATGGAAAGCCTTGGAGCCAACATCAAACAAGCTCTGGTAGGTGGCATGTGAGATCTATCATATAGATCAACCATGTGACAACCGAGCGAAACAATGGGGCGATTCAATCTCTTGAATCAAACCCGGTTCGAGTTATGGATTGACGGATACCTTTGAAAACCGGTCTTTGTGCTTAAAACTCTTTTCTTTAGCACATCGATCGTGTAATCATTATTCAAACCAAAAGGTATTTTATGATTGATAATTGATTTTCAATAAAACCTTCGTTGTATTGCAAAACAATTTCTATTGAGCAATACATTTTTTTCAAATCTCTTTTCATCAATCGGTGGACTTAAAATTATTTGGTTCACTCACTCCGTGTTGTCTTCTTTGAGATGTTCGGTTTGAGAACAACTAGACATTGCGAAACCACATCAAGGAAATTCTTGAATTATACGATCACGGGCGGTACATGTCTTGATCAGCGGGCACCGTGGGCGTGTACCTCAATTCAACGAAAGTGATCAAAGACACTTTCGTGCGATTTAGTGCTAACTGTTGTATGTAGGTACACCCGGCGTTTGCGGTGATCCGAATGAAGCGGTCAATCCATAGCCGCATGCTCACTTAACACATTCATCTCAAAAGAAATCATGATTAGTGCATCAATGACTCGATATTTTCAC
>CM040244.1:102686685-102722818 GCA_022545495.1 Chrysanthemum lavandulifolium
CATGATTACGAGGAGAGATGCTTTAATAGACCTTGTAGTCTTAGTAGCCCTTTGTATTAATAAGTTATCTTTAACAAACAAAGATTATATTTGAAGTAGCTTACTTTTTTTAAAATAGGCATAATCTCTCAACAATCTGTGCCAAACATACCCGTAATGCTGTAGGCAAATGAAAAAAAAAATTGCTTATGTCTTGACAAGTGAAAATAAAAAAGACGCTTCGCCTTTCTATTGAACATGTGATATACAAAAATGCTGGGAATCTAACAAAAATGCTGGGAATCTAACAGATGTATCTATGTATGAAGGCGGTAACATACAGCATTGATTACTTTACATGTAAGCTTTATCAAAAGTTACCGGAATTACATGTAAAGAATGACAAATATTCGATTCTTATCATGTACAAGGTCATTTAATGCATAATTTAAATATTTGTTACTCCCCAAATGATAAAATAAAATAATAATACCAAAAGGGAACAGAATCTGGTTGCCAGGCCACGCGCCTCAGCGCTATTCACATGGATGATGATACGGCTTGTTTCCAGAACTCAATGGGCTTTCGTGCTGAAACAGAAAACGAACCAAACATGAACGAAACTTGAGATAATGCATATTCATAAATAAACTAAAAATTAGAGTATCACATGATGGTAAAACGGGGTCAAGATTTTACCTGGGAAATTGGCATCTTCTTTCTCACTGATTCAATTAATGAGAAGTCTATATCTGCAACAACAATTCCCGTTGACGCTCTATCTGGAACAAAAACATACTTTAAATATGTGAGTTGCTGTTTCATAAAGTTGCATCAAATAATAATGGCCATATACATAACCAAAGCCATTCTATATGTAGACAAAATATTTTACCTGGTAGGCGACCAATTACTGTCCCCCATGGGTCGATTATCAATGTTTCACCAAAGCTTTCTCTTCTCTCACTATGTTTCCCACCTTGTGCAGCAGCTATAACCTGATCCCACATCATAGGATTTGTTACTTTTCACACAAGCAAAAAGAAGATTTAGACACCTATATACTGCAAAAGAAAATGATAAAGTATGCAATTGATAGGAGATGAGAGTAAGGCCTCATACATAACATTGTGTCTCTATGGCACGTGCACGAAGAAGAACCTCCCAGTGTGCCTCGCCGGTTACTTTTGTAAATGCAGCCGAACTAACAAAACCTACATATCAGATAAGAGCATTTACACAATTACTGTTCCAAATTTGTTGGCTAAAAGCTAAAAGTAGCAAAATGGGCGGGGTTGGGTAACAGGTCAGGACGGTCGGGTTGTGTTGACCTGAAACAAACGTGTCTAAATTGTTTCTATCGATAATCAATGCATTAATATGATTGCCAAAACTTTAAGATTAAGATCTATTTTCATTAAATGAAACAACTTATAATGTTGTATGCATTAAAATTATACTTTGGACAACTTTCAACCCTTTGACCCGATTAGACCCGTTTTTTTATCTAACTTCTTTGATTTTACCAATTTGATCCAGAAGAATAAACGCAACCCAAATCAGCCATTTTACATGTAAATGAACTTAAGTTGCCACCTCAATTAAAAGCTAAAGTGCTAAACAGATTGAGAAATTGATTGAACCTCTGCTCCATGGTGGAAACGTAGCTGTTGATAAACCTCGGGAAACCTCAAATCATAGCATACAGTCAGACCCAAACGCCCAAAGGGGCTATCGACAGCAACTATCTCCTTTCCTACAAAACTTAGTAATTTAGCTTATAAACATGAGTGGCAGATTTATAATTCTACAAGGCCCGGAAAATATCAGCAGCCTTTTTATACCATAAAAAACTAACACTCTATCCAAAAAATGGCGTGATGTTAAAGTATACCCAATACCTCCTCTGTACCAAAGTAAATGCTACATATTTTCATTATGGAAATTCGTAAGATGAACAAAAGGATAAATATAGGTGACCACTAATTTTTAGTGCCAGTTCAAACTTCAAAACTATTACAGTACAGCATACAAATAGAACATTTCTGTTTTTGCAAAGTTTTGAACTTACAGTAATGCATTTGGCATCAACTTGTGACTACAAAATTATTCATTTGTCATTATTTTAAGACAATCTAGACATTTGACAATTAGTCAAATACATTTCCTATAAGTCAACTATATGTCCATAAGCACTGCAAATATCAGGGGATGGAAATAGTATTGAAGATTATATGAAGGACCACATTGTAAATAATAGAAAGTATAAGGACCACATTGTAAATAGTTTAGAAGTATATTTTTCCCCTTTTATAAACGGATTTGTAATCATTTTATATCTGAGTTTCAAGAAATAATAACCGTTTTCTCTCCAATCTTGTTCCGCTTATATGGTATCAGAGCACGCAAAGCTCTAATTTTCGGTCAGTTTGCCCTAATTTTCTTCATGTTTCATGTTCTATAACACAATTTGATCGATTCTATTAGTTCAGTTTATTTCAATTCTGATTGATTGGGATTTTGGACTGGATTCGAGTTTTAGAACGTTTGAATTGCATAATTAGGGTTTTGATCGATAATTGATTACTTCTGTTAAGATTGTTCACAAATTGTTAAAATGGTGAATTCTTATCCTAATTCGAGCAGTAGTGGTGTTAATTTGAATGTTAATGGTGGGATTAATTCAATCAATGATCCATTGTATATTGGGAATTCGGATCATCCTGGTATGGTACTTACTAATACACCATTTAATGGAACTAATTTTTGGGGTGGAGTCGCATAGCTTAAGATGGCTTTAGGTGCAAAACTCAAATTAGGGTTCATAAATGGGACATGTGTTAGACGATCATGAGAATTCTGAGAGATGGATTAGGTGTGACTATATGGTTACCGTTGGTTGTTGAATTCTATGGTAGCGTAATTGTCCGAGGCATTTTATATGCACAACTGCTTTTGAATGTGGAAAGAATTAGGTGAGAGATATGGTCGAGTAATGGACCACCATATATCGCCTTCAAAGGAATTGAATAATGTTAGTCGGGGTAATTTGACTATTACGCCTATTTCAACAAGCTTAAGAAATGTTGGGATGAATTACATAATCGAATGGTGTACCAGATGTTCTTGTGGAAAGATGCAAGAGTGTACTTGCAATCTTGTTGATAAGTTTTGGAGATGAAGGGAGATCCAAGTTAGTACAATTCCTTATGAAGTTGAATGATGATTATGAGTCGGTGAGAAACCAAATACTAGCTATGGATCCTTTACCTAATGTCAACAAGGCTTACTATATAGTCCAACAAGTCGAGAAGCGAAACAAAGCGACTAATCATGTTGTTGATCCCATGGCATTTTTGCTAACATGAACCGAATAAGAATGTGAAAAGAGATAACAGAATGGTAAAGTTGATTCAAGTGATATTAAGGGTTTAGGCATTGCACACATTGTGATCGGGACGGGCATAGTATTGATCAATGCTTTGAGAAAATAGGATATCCCGATTGGTACAAAGGGAAGAAGAATAAGAAAGTTGGAAAGTTGGCAAGACATGTTAATTTTGGGCCGAGACACCTTTTGACATGGGGTATGAGAATGAGTCATAGGTGAACAAAATAATCCGTGTCCGGATCAAAAGTTAGTTCGCAGCTTGTCGAGATGATGAAGATGCTTCATGGAAAGGCTCTATGGTTAATAATGGAGGGCTTTACTTATGCATCATGCGGTATGTCCTTCATGTCGTGACCTTTGCATTATCATCACGAGCAATACTATTAAGATTAATGAGTGGATAATAGATACAGGTGCTTCAGACGATATGTGTCCCCATATTACTTTGTTCAAAACACATATATTCTCAAAATCCAAGAATCGTTCACTCGCTCGATGGTACAACCAAACTTGTTACCACAAGAAGCCAAATTCAATTAACTCCTACTCTAATGCTTTTGGATGTCCTCTATGTTCCCAATTCAAATTTAATCTGTTGTCGGTTCATAAACTCTTAAACACACAAAATTATTTTGCTCAATTCTTCCCTTCCTATTGTGTGTTCCAGACCTTTCAACTAAAGAGGTTGTGGCCATCGAAAAGGTTCCATGCTTGTACACCGCACATCTTTTGATCCTTCTACATCTCAAAGTCCATCCATTAATACCATCAATGTTTTTGATTTCCATGAGTCTCGTTCTCGTTAATTTCGCTCAATAAAATGTAATCGATCTACATACTTTACATGCTAGACTTGGTCATCTGTCTTTATCCAAAATGGTGCATGTTGATGAATGTAAAAGACTCAATACTTCGATTTTGTTTGTCACGCTTGTTTGCTTGCAAAATTTCATAGATTACCTTTCCTAAAAGCTCAATTCTTCACAAAACCTTTGAGTTGATTCATGTTGATTTATGGGGACCATATAAAGTACCTGCTTTGAATGGAGCTCATTATTTCTATACAATAGTAGATGATAAAAGTAGAGCTACCTGGACATACTTGATACACAGTAAAGATCAAGTTTTGACCATCTTGTCCAGTTTTCTCAAGTATGCAGATACTCATTTCAATGCTAAAACCAAGTTTTTAAGGTCTGATAATGGTACTGAGGTAGTAAATCACAAGGTTTTAGAATTATTGAGGTCTAGGGGTATAGTTCATCAAAAATCAATGGCTTATACCCCACAACAAAATGGGGTAGTGGAAAGGAAAACAGACATTTGTTAGAGATCGCAGAGCTTTAAGATTACATGTCGGGTCACCAAAGAAATTCAGGGTGATTGATTTTAGCAAATTACTTACTTAATTAATAAGATGCCAATGAAACAGCTTATCTTGGAAGACACCTTTTGAGGTACTTCACGATACACCTCCTCTTATGAAAACCTCAAACTATTGGATGTTTATGCTATGCACCTCTTTAGGACCTCATTAAAGATAAATTTGATCCTAAAGGAATCAAATGTATCCTTATTGGTTATCCACCAGACAAAAGGGTTACAAACTGCACAACATGATTACTCATGCGCTTTTCATAGCAGAGATGTCTTATTCATGGAAGATGTTTTTCCTTTTAAAACCACCGCCATTCCTTTAACCTCTTCTACTCCTACACCTCACCAACCTTTTCGTAGTCATGATCCTATATCTCACAAGATGATGTTATACCGTAACCTATCCCAACCGAATCAACTACAATCCCAACTGAGACCACTACTGATATGTCAAACCAAAATGATGAACCTAACATCCCTGATCCACCTCTACCATCTCAGACTGCACCTTTAAGAAGGTCTAGTAGAAATGTTACTGCCCCTAGATGGCTTGAAGATTTTGTGGGGCCAAAGAGATCAGTTAATGTAGTTTATCATCAACCTAAATATCCCCTATTCACATCCAAAGAATTCCAAAACATTCCTCAAACCCACATTGCTTTCTTAGCAAATGTTTTTGACACAGTTGAACCTGTTACTTATTCTCAAGCTTCAAAACATAAAGGATGGGTGGATGCTATGGATAAAGAATTGTCTGCTTTGGAAGAAAATAATACTTGGGAGCTTACTACTTTACCCACAGGTCATAAACCCATTACTCCAAAATGGGTGTTCAAAATTAAGTACAAACCAGATGGGACAGTAGAAAAGTTAAAAGCAAGACTTGTTGTCGTGGGTTACGATCAAAAGGAAGGACATGACTACAAACACACTTTTGCACCTGCTAAACTTGCTACAGCTAGGGTTCTCATTGCTTTAGCTACAAAGAAAGGAATGGTCTTTACACCAACTGGATGTGAATAATGCTTTCTCCATGGATACATCGATGAAGAGATTTATATGATTCCACCGGAGGTTATACCAAAGCTAAACCAAACCAAGTACGCAAGCTAGTTAGGTCTCTATGGCTTAAAGCAAGCTTCTAGCGGTGGAACCAAGAATCGACCAAGTTCATTTGTAGTTCGATTTGTCCATTCAAACATGATTATTCATTGTTTATTAAGACTACACCGGTCATTTCCTAGCACTTCTAGTATATGCGGATGACATCTTGACATCTTGGTGAATGTCTGCGATATTATCGAGGTAAAGAAAGCATTGGATCGAAGTTTACCATCAGGATTTGGGTGATGCCAAATATTTTTGGGTGTTGAGATTTGCAGAACAAAAATTGGGACTCATCTCAATCAAAGGAAGTATATTTTAGATCTGCTACAAGATTCAGGTCTAACTGCTTGCAAGCCTGTTTTATCTCCTCTTCCAACCAACTTACATTTATCCCTGAATAAAGGAACTCCCTTATCTGATGCTGGTGTTTATAGAAGATTAATAGGAAGGTTATTATATCTGACCATGACAAGGCCAGATATATCCTATGCTGTTCAACATTTAAGCCAATTTGTTTCTGATCCAAAAGATACTCATATGCAAGCTGCTACATACCTTCTCAGATATCTTAAAGGCACTGTTTCCAAAGGTCTATTTTACCCTGTTCAGTCTCAATTAAAGGTCACTGGTTTCACTGATGCAGACTGGGCAAACTGTTTAATGACAAGGAGGTCTTTGACAGGCTATTGTATATTCATTGGACATTCTTTGGTTTCTGGAAAACAAAGAAACAACCTACTGTTCTAGATCCTCATCAAGGTAATACGAAGCATGGCAGCTACTACTTGTGAACTTCTTTGGCTCAGTTTTATTCTTAAGGACTTGGGGATTCATATACAATTTCCTATTACACTTTTCTGTGACAATAAGGCTGCACAGATGTTGGCTGCCAATCCTTGTTATCATGACAGGTCCAAACATGTTGACATTGACTGTCATTTCACAGGAGAAAAGATACAAGATGGTTTCTTGCAGACTGCCCATATTCCATCTCAATTTCAGTTAGCAGACATCATGACAAAAGCTCTCAACAAGATCAAGCACTCCACTTTAGCTTCCAAGTTGGGGCTCTCAGATCCTCCACCTTGAGGGGGGGATGAAGATTATATGAAGGACCACATTGTAAATAATAGAAAGTATAAGGACCACATTGTAAATAGTTTAGAAGTATATTTTTCCCCTTTTATAAACAGATTTGTAATCATTTTACATCTGTGTTTTCAAGAAATAATAACCGTTTTCTCTCCAATCTTGTTCCGCTTATAAGTATACAGTATGGAATCTACCACATGTAAAGGAGATCTATGGAACAGAGTTATTCATCATGTACACAACATCTAAGTGAAATTAGCGACTCACGTACCTGCTTCCGTAAAGCTACTCTCCTTATAGACTGCACCTCCAGGAACATCCACATCAAACCTTCAATTATATTATGAAAAATCAGCCAAAATTCAACTAATTCATTTGGGATTTATTCAACTACCATAAAAAATTTGTGCAGTAAATGCTAATGATTTAACAAAAGATCTAGATTGCAAATTTAAACATCCTACTCACAAGTGCATCTTCTTGTAGGTACTTCTAATATTTCCAGCATCATCAATCAAAACATGAGAATTGCATAAGTGAGCATCATCAGACCCTCGTTCTTGAACCCTCCAAGTGACAGCCACATGTTCGACTCCCTGTATTTCATTAAGGTGTGAACCTACTCTTCTAATTCCTAAACATTTGTATGGACAAATCTTAAACATGGAAAACAGAGTTGGCAGGATGGGCGGGTTGAGTGACGGGTCAAAAGGGGTTTCAGTCAAAACTGGTTTTCTTAGTACACATCAAGACAGTTGGGTCCGTTTGTGTTGACTAGAAAACACCTTTTTGTGCGTGTTTTAATTTCTATGAACAGTAAAATGTGTTAATTATAATTGCAAGCACAATACTGTTACAACGATTATCTTATCTTAATGTTTGAATTAAAACGGTTTAGGAGGTTGTACGCATTACACATCGATTTTGAGTTGAGGTGGGTCGAAATCGCCAATCTTCTATAGGCTTACCTTGCAAGAGCACAATACCCTTTCATAACCGGTCCATCTAAAGGTTCAGCAATTTTAAGGCTTTCCCCGTCCTTTGCACCAACAAATGAGAAGTTTTCAGGGAAGCAAAGAAGTTTTGCCCCAGCTGAGGCTGCTTCCTACAAACCATACTTTATAATCAAAAAACTAAAAATTGATAATGATAACAGCTACTATATTTTTAGGATTGACTTTCATACGCATAAATATAATCACGGTGAAGTCACATGATGATGTTCCACAATTTATAGTCAACATTCTTTGAGTGTTTCTTAGTATATCGAATGGTACAAACAACAAAGAATGGTTTATGGAAAAAACAGATAAAATAAGAAACCTATCATCCTAACTCATGTCATTACCATTTTCTTACAAAAACATAGATTTTTGCCATGTACTCAAATTTTTGGTGAAATGAACCTGTTCCTAAAATAATCTTGTTTAGTTTGTCTATGTTTATATCCAAATACATTATTTCACTGATTTAAAGCAGATAAGCAATCCCAATAGTATACACACATTAAAAACTAAAAAACCAAACATGATTGGTCATAAATAATAGTAAATCGAGATGTTGATGAATTACTTTGACAAGGCGAGAGCAAGTGGCGTAATTAGCGGCGAGATCGTTTATTGATGTCATCTGAGCTGCTGCCACACGGACCGCCATCTTTCACTCCTCAACGGCTTCTTTTACTAGTATCAAATACTACTACTGTGTGATTGTGTCGTTGTCCTGGTAATCGTTGCCACTTATTTTATAGCGTAAAATACCTCTTTTGTCCCTCAACTTGTACCCAAAACACAGAGTATAAAATAAAGATTTTATTTGAAGGATGAATAATTAAAATGATAAAGGAAAGAAGAATTTTAATACATTTTAATTCCCAACACCACTTTATTCTTTACATTAGAGATTAAAGAAGACTTGAAATTTATAGAACCAGATCCATACTTGACCTACATTTCACTTCCAATAGTACTATTAAAGGCGTAACTTATTAAAAAACTACTATGAATTATTGACTCTTTAGCGCTAACAATAAACCATTATAAGGTAAAAATTGGCCAGTTGAGCTAGCGATGTTACCTCGACGATGCGCTCGAAGCTCATCAATGTTCTTGTAACCTACGATATTTGCCATCTACACTTGACTACAAATCTTAAAAAGCATTACTTGTTTATGGCATGTGGTTTTACGGAAAGATCATGCCACCATGTCGACCAGCGTAATGATTTGTGGGTTGTAGTCGCGATGACAACCGCATAGTCGAATGGGGATGGAATGACACGGTTGCAATCAACTTCATTATATTGCGAATCGCAAAAAAACAACATAAGCCTCCAATTCGCTAAGTTGCGTCTTACACCCAAAATGTAAATGTTGAACTTTTTTACAATTATAATGTCAAAATATAGTAAATGAATAATGAGCAGCGTAATGAATATCGAGAGAATGCAAGTTGCGAGTCAAATTTAAGGCTACTACATTAATTTCAAGAAATACCTCATGGAACATCTTTCATCGGTAAGAGCGCTCCGTAAGCGGTGCTGTATCTTCATTAAGGTTGCCATCTCCACGACCTCGGAAATTTTAATTCCCAAACTTCCAGGGCTCGATGGGTCCATTTAAAGTTTTCAGTTGATTCATGAAGATTCCACCACATAATAATCACTATTTTCACATTATTTTGATGATGTTGTAAAGCTTTTTTTTTTTTTGCTTCTTTGGCACGGCGCAGTTATAAGCAAAAATGTATCAAAACTATAGAGAAGCCACCCGTTTATTCTGAGACTTTACAATACAAACATACAAACCATGCTCGTCGTTGATGTACATAAAAGTTATCGAAAAAAATATGGACTTTATTAAATCCATGGAAATTGGTGTTATGCTTTTTTTATATATATTATTTTGTTCCGCGTGATGGTAAGCGAGCTTGATACCATATTAGGCGATTCTTTTTGAGGATTTGCATTGGGATGCTTTCTTCAAAGCTAACTTGCAAGCTATTCAGAGTATACCTATAATAGCCCTTTCTTTGTTTACCGGGTAATAGTTAAAGCTTGGTACATTATTATAAACACCAATTTTGTTTTCCATCAGCATTTATCTGCGAGAATGTAGTGCCTGTTCTGTACAAATCTTGAGGCGACACAGAAAAAATAAGGAGAAAATACATTATGGTTATCTGTTTTGTATGGTGCTAGCATGATACTCTATGGTGATATCTACCAAGCTATTAATGGTTACGGTAAAAAAATGTAAGTTTTGGTATATATCTCAATGGTTGGGTTGACTAAAAACACTTTGTACACCTTTGATCCATTTGACTTGTCACATTTTTAGCTAACATTCTTGATATTTCGTTAACATGCTCAAGATAAAAACTAAGTAAATGGGTCATAATAGCTTAATATACTCGATGAGGCAAAATTCTAGTTCTTGCCAACACTGTTAGGGATGGAAGAGTGTGTATAGCTTCGGTCCCAACTTCATCGATGACCTCGGTTGAACCAACAAACTCTTTCCGGACTGGTTTCATAAGAAGGTACTAAAGGAATCATCTCCATAACTTTCTGGTCATAACGTTTTATATCTAAGCAATTGAAGCTCTTAGCGATCACTAATCTATATTATTCCATTATGAAATTTTCATAAGCCTCTACACTTTCAAAAAAGGGAAAGCAACATATGGATTATACGAAGCTTACAAAAACAATCCAAGTCTTGAGCCAAAGAAATAATAATTTATGAATACCTCGGAGTAATGTGTAGAGCGAAGGATCAAAAGACACGCAACCAAAAGATTTCGAGACCTAGGTTATGAAACACATATCTAAATAGATCTATCTAATAATGACAAAAGAGTGTGTGGGTAGGTAAGGCGAGAGCAAGTGGCGTAATTAGCGGCGAGATCGTTTATTGATGTCATCTGAGCTGCTGCCACACGGACCGCCATCTTTCACTCCTCAACGGCTTCTTTTACTAGTATCAAATACTACTACTGTGTGATTGTGTCGTTGTCCTGGTAATCGTTGCCACTTATTTTATAGCGTAAAATACCTCTTTTGTCCCTCAACTTGTACCCAAAACACAGAGTATAAAATAAAGATTTTATTTGGAAGGATGAATAATTAAAATGATAAGTGAAAGAAGAATTTTAATACATTTTAATTTGAGAAGAAAAATTAATAAAGACGATCTATTTTTGTGAGTATGATTTAAAATGCTACATTGTAGCTTTTTCTTATTCTACTCATTTTAACTTTTATTCTTATTTCGATCCTAACTTATACTCCTTATTCATATATATATATATATATATATATATATATATATATATATATATATATATATATATATATATATATATATATATATATATATATATATATATATATATATATATATATATATATATATATATATATATATATATATATATATATATATGCGCGCTCTATACAAGACCATTATTAGACGCAGACTTTACAAGACTATTTGACCAATGGAAATTTAGTATTAATAAACATTTTATTTAATTGAAAAGGGCATAATAGTCAAACACATTTTAATTTCTTTTAAAATTTTAATTAAAACGCTTTTTAAATTCCCCTTAATTTTGGAAATTTTATTATTTTTTTTTATTTTTTTATTTTTATTTTTTAGTATACATTTTGAAAATGAAGTGCATATATGTTTTTTTTATAAATATTGATTTACATATGTTTTTTGTGTACAATTGGTTATACATCAAACTTGTATTGCTTAAATGATACTTGCACATATGTTTCTAGCGTATATATTTTAATCTTCAAAATTTATAACAAAAACATAAACATGTGCACGTAACCTCTAAATTTATAACAAACCAAAATATAAATAGTATACACAAAATTGATATCAAATGAAATACAATATGAATACAAATGTATCTTGTTAAGTATATATACATCGTCAACCAAAAACATAAAGCACTCTTCTAAGAACATGTGTGCACTCTTCAAGAACATGTGTGCACTCTTCTAAGAACATGTGCGCATCGCTAGCACGCCTTCTAAAACATGTGTGCCATCTTTAAGAACATGTATGTTTGCGGTGTCCACGCTATGTACGCCTTCCAAAAACATGTGCAAGACTCTTCACTTTATCTTCCAATTCATCAAATTTATTAGAACATAGGTCCTTCCAAAAACATGTATGTTTCTGTGGCCACATAAACTTCAATTAAAGACGATTTATAAAGCACGAAAACACAATACTTGTTTTGAAACAAAAAATAAAAATTAAATATTTAATCTTATTAATAATAGCTAATGCAATTTTAAACAATAACAACTAGAAGAGCATACCCGAAACAATATACCCTCAAAAAACTTCTTTCATCTACCAAAGCTTTTACCGTCGAATATACATCATTTTTAATGTTAAGCTTACACACATTAAACATAATAAAATGCTAGCAACAACCATGCCATAAACATATCTGTCATCCCATAAAAGGTCATATTGTCATAAGATCACATATATAAGAATTATCAAAATCCTTATAAGTTCATAAAGAGGAACCTTTTGAAATTGGAAAACATTAGACAAGATAAATTACGATTGACCATAAATAAAGTTTCTGTGAAACAATACAAATACCACCTTCAAAATACCTATGAGATTTAATACAATATTCGATTCGAAACTAAGATCGCACACACGCTATATATCAAATATGAAAATCTAGATTAATTATTATTAAACCTTATCAAATTTAGAAAATTGATTAGAAAAACAATATCCATAAATTATAAACTTTATCACCAACATAAATCGGATTCGCTTTGCCCGGATCTAAGACCAAATCCATTTTTTTTTTAAATCGAATTAAAAATAGTTACTAACCTTGTAGATATCGAATGAGATGACATCGATCCAAAGAGATTGGTGACATTTATTTTTCCTCATAATACTTGATGCTTGCTCGATCCAAAAAGATTAATGATGTTTTGATCTGTAGGAGAGGATTTTGGGAGACGGTTAATTGTTTTTGTGAGGATAGATGGTGGGTGGGTTAACTCGCACTATTTTAGGGGTAAATAGAAATACCATGATTACCCTTTTAGCTTTTAAGTAATGGCTTGATCTTCAATTTATTACATTTAAGGCACAAGTGATCTCATCCATTGATTAAGTGATCTAACGGTTGATATTGATTTGGAAGGTACTTGAAAGGACTCAGATCTAATATCGATCGATAGAATACAACACTATATATATATATATATATATATATATATATATATATATATATATATATATATATATATATATATATATATATATATATATATATGTATGTATGTTTTTATTTTTTCGCTTATAAAATATCCTTTAACTATTTTTAAGAAAAGAAATAGCAACAATGTTCGACGACTCAACCGTGTTCAAGATCGATTAATCTTGAATAAGAATATCAACCGCACTATACATCGCTCCATCTAAACGTAAACTCCTATATATATAGATCAAATGACATAATAAAATTCAAACCAATAAAAGGATATTTTGTAAATTAAAAAAAGAAAAAGGGAGGTGTCATCGCTATTTTATATATCAATTATAATTATTAGACATTTTTTCTATTAAATATATATTTAAAGATATATATATATATATATATATATATATATATATATATATATATATATATATATATATATATATATATATATATATATATATATATATATATATATATATATATAATATATATATATATATATATATATATATATGAAGAGATATATATGCAATTTTGAGCTTTCGTTGGATATATATGTAATTATGAGGCTTTTATGGATATATATGCAATTTCCCCTAACATTATATATACATAACAATAAGCGAGATTGTTTGAGCCCAACTTTGGGTCTATTCCGGTTTTTTCCAGCCTAAACGTAAATTAATGTTGTGGTACCCGACCCGTCCTATTCACCGTATCTAACACCTTTCTTCTTTCCCACAGCTCCAATCGGGTGATGGTCCGAGCACCAGCGAACCGGCCAATTAACCGACGCCCGATCCAAATTGATGGGTTTTTTGGATGCTACAGTTGTCTATGAGGGAGTGAACAGAGAAACGAACAGGAACTCTATTATTTTAATCCAATGGTTGTTGTGTGATTGACAGATGTTACCTTCTCCAGTTGAAACCTTTCTCATAGCCACAAGTTTTTCCACTGTTTGTCTTCTTGCTTTATATGCTTTGAGATTAGGTAGATCGATTTTTTTTTTTTATCAAAAGAAGTAGATCAACTTTATTGTGTGAAGAAACTGTTTTTGAGAAAGCAAGATTCATACTAGGCATGAAATCGTTTTTTATGTTCCTGTTAATTTTGTGATCTTAGATTTAGGTTTTCAGTTGATGCAATTTCTCTTATTATTGTCATTTTGGTCTATGCAAGTATATTAGGGTTATTGTTTTAGGGTTACAAATTTATTAGCCTTATTACACTTCCTTACGTTAGGATAACTTAAGATGCATTTTTTAGGTTGCATGGTAGATATTATTTTCTGTTTATATGGTGATGATGATTAAATCGAAGCACAGTTAGACACACTCCTTTAAATCATGCAACTTTATATTAAAATAACTTAACATGGCTCTTTTAGTTTTCATAATTGAGACAATTTTTGGTTGTGTGTGAATGATGGTTAGATTAGCTTATTTTCCCTGCTTATGATGTTATTTATTTTATAGAGCTGATAAGGATTATATATATATTTTTGGTAGGACTGTATGGCTTTTTTGCTGTTGGAACATGTTGGGTGAAAGCGGCTTGTATCTTGGCGGAGCATCAAGATTAGGTTCGTGTTTGTAGCCGTGGCGAAGCACATTGGGTTCAAGAATACCAAACCCCTTAATCTAGGATTTGAATAGAAAATAACCTAAGTGCTTAGACCGTTAAACACTAACGTGTCCTTGAGTGCACTGATCTCTCGGTGAGCCATCTTCAGGGACGCCAAGAAGAGACATAGAAGAAGTCTCCACCTCGAAGGCGGAACTTAAAGGGTGAAGGCGGGTCAAGAAGAAGATGGTGGATTCGGAAGTGATGACAATAACTTCATCAATCCTCAAACTTCTCCAACTACTAACATCAAGACAAACTGAATCAAGACCAAGACTATGAAGATCAAGAATGGGCGGACAAAACGGTTATGCTTGAAGCGATAAAGGCGAGTACTTATCTTCAAGAAGTCAATCTTCCCAAAAGGCTCAAAGATCGATCGCGACATGAAGAAAGTGACTTGGTCCCTTTACCTAATATAGTCTTTAGAATGTGAGACAAAATACATCGATTTTGTCTTACGCAAATTGTCGGTTGTCACTTAGGAAAGAGTTAAAATCATACTTGTATAAATAGCATAAGAGATGGAGTGAAAGGTTAAGCTTGTGAATTGTAAAACACATACACATAAGCCATCTTTCACTCCTCCAAATACAACTTAATCCACGAGATAGCTCGGAGGTACTTTAGTTGTGCTCGGACATAGCCCGAGCTTAGAGAGGAGTTGCAAACACTTTGTCATTTCAATCCCTAGTACCGTTCGCAAGTACTAGGGTAACGATTCTTCGATTCATTTCTAATAAGAATATGACGTTGAAAATTACTCTTGTTTTTATTTATATCCTTTCGGTCATTGATTCACTATTAGTCTTGTTTACTTTACTAAACCTGCTTTTATACTATAGTGAATAGGGAACAACAAGTGGTATCGAGCAAGGCTGGTTATAAACCTGCTTTTAAGCCGCCTAAACGTTTTAAATCGGGATCCTTAAGATGGTGAAATTGATGTACCCCAACTAGTCGATAAAAGGGTGGAGCTTATTCATTTGTTGCCCCTGGACTTGAAGTTGGTAAATTCAACAAATGGAAAAAGCGTATGCTTTGCTATTTGATCGATGGAACCTTATTATATCAAGTGTATAAATGAAGGTCCATTTATCCCAAAGACTATTGAAGGTTTGCCTAAACACAAGCTCGATGGACTCGTGATGAGAGAAGAGTGGTCAACCGGGATCAAAGGCTCAAAAGTATCATAATAGCTTGTCTTCCGAGCGACATTATGGAGTCGATTATAAGTAATAGTACGCCAAACAAACACAGGATGACACGGTTCATAGTCATGAAGGTGCTTCGATACCAAGGAAAAGCAGGATTATGGACCGAAACTTGAGTATAATACCTTGAGCTAAGGACTCGAAACTCGTCTCAAACTTACACCGTTACAAAAATCTTTTAAATGAGCTGTCAAATGATGGTGTTAAGTTGTCTAAACATGAAATCAATGTTGGCTTTGTCAATAGTCTCCTAAGAAGTGGTTGAATTTCTCTCGGGGACTTAGAATGCTAATCATATCGAGAATCTTGAGGTTCACGAAATTTATGGGAAATTTGTCTATGAGGAAAACCTCATCAACAGACGATACGACTTAAAGAAGTCTAAAGAAGTCAAGAAGTCCCCACCACCACCTCATCACCAATATCAACTCGCTTTCTATTCTAACAATGTTGTTCAAGATTTTCGGAAAATTCAAATGATGAGCGATGAGAGATCAAGTGAGGAGTACCTAAATGACCTGAACACCGAATTTCAAGATAAAGGCACTCCTTGCTAACTCTCGAAGGTTTATAAAAGAAAACAAAGGTTTTCAAATGCTAAAGCAAATGAGGACACCGAATGCTTTAAGTGTCACAAAAGAGGTCATTTTGCAAAAGACAATTTTTCAAAACAATTTACGAACCCTCTTATAAACCATCGTGGTCAAATCGGTCCTTAGGTTTTAGCAAATTTCAACCAAAATCTATCAGTCTCATCAAAACTTTCAAAACAACTGATCAAAACAAACTGCTGATTTTGAAGCTAAGTATAAGAAAGTCAAAGCTAAGCTTGCATTGCTCGAGGCAGTCCCTCAAAAACAACAAAAGTGTTCAATATGCGGGGTAAAACAAATGCCTTGTTGTTGAAACCTTCGATCGATGAAGAGCAGTGTCATCGAGATGATGAAATGGTGCATGTCACAGCATCGATGGCCCTCTCGTAAGAGGACAAGCTAGTTGTTGGAAAGAATCATGCGGTGAATGGAGAATGGGTCAATATCACAATGAAAAGGTAAATATTTTACTTTCTATGGATGATGACTACGATTGGCGATCTTACATGAATTATCTTAATGTTGACCTTAAGTTCAGTAGAAGAGCAAAGACCGAATATTTTTCAAAATACAACAAGCTAAGTTTTGAATTAAACAAGTGTAGGGATGAACTGCTTCTTTTAAAACAAGCTAAGCTTGAGGTCATCACTTTGCAAATTCAAAATACCGAACTAGTTAAAAGAAATCGGGCTCTTCAAGACGAACTCAAAAGGTTCAAGATATTCTTGATAGTTGGTCGCTAAGAATCCTGTGGTCTTTGATGATGTGGGAGCCCCAGTAGCAAGAGAGTCTTAGGTGAAGATCATCTTCCGACTCTCTCAACAAAGACCAGGTCCTAAGCCATTTGTGTCCGGTGGTATGATTACCAAGATGTTGACTAGTCCCAAGCCCGGTGATTGGATTGATCGGGTTAATCCCGATAGTAAGCTTCCTAATTTCGATTACGAAGAATTCTAGAGCACGAGTCAAGCTCTTAAGAGCATGCTTGGACTCACTGATGTGCCTAGTAATCCGAACACATTGAGTCCGGGCGTAGTCTAATGCAACGCTTCCACCCTGGAACCTCTTGTGGTGCCGCGCAAGCTCGAGCTTACTCCAATGCAATTCAATCCTCATTCACCAAAAGAAAGGTCGGACTTGGTAGAACCATCACGAAAGGCCAACAAAACCAACTCAACAAGAGTCTACTCCCACCGAGACTTCCACATCCTTGACTCCCATGAAGCAAACCAAATTGAAAGAATCGGATCGAACTTGTGAGGAAGCTAACCGAAAGATGGAATCCATTGAAAAAGTCCACGAATCAATCAAGGAGACAAAGTCGACTTCCTCTAGTTCCTCAATGTCCAAGTCAAAACCCAAATCCAAGCGTAGTGTGATCTATGCCACTATACCGGTCATACCATCGACAATCGTTATAGAATCCTTTTTGTATGATCGCAAAAGGATGATCACATAACTTCGATCACTTACAATATGTAAGTTCACTCGGTGAAGTTGGTCATCGCGATGCTTCAACCGTCAAGTGCGCTCAAAATTTAGAACAAAACCCTTTCCTCCTTGTCCACACTGTGGGTTTAATGATCATCACCGATGATTGTCTTATGAACCCATCTTTGTGATATTTGCAAATCCAAACTCATAAGACATCCCAAGCATGACAAGTGTCATCCATGCAAGGAGAAGTTCCAAGCAACCCAATATCACCGAGTCATCCTCGGCCTCTAAATGCAAAACCGTGGTAGCACAATGCACTCAACCACCGACCATGAATCGATTGCCAAATTCAAAGAGACCTTGAGACCCAAGCCCACCAAGAAGTGGGTCACTAAGAGAAACTAATTCGCTTTACTACTTGTGCAAAGACACGCCAGGAGCCTATTTGGCATCTAGGCGGTGGATGCTCGAAGCATGGTGGTGTGAAGGAGTATATGCACAAGTATGTAAAGGAACCAGACCCAAGGTAGTATTTGGTGATAACTCATCATGTCCCACCTGAAGGTTATGGTTCGATGGCGCAATGGAATAGTTTTCTCTAGAATAGCTTATGTCAATGGTCTCAAATACAATCTCATCGGTGTTAGTCAACTATGTGATGCTAAGTACATTGTGCAATTCAATGAAAAACAAGGTACCATTTTCAATGCCAACAAAGAGGTTGTTTCGATTGCTCCTAGAAGAGATGATGTTTATGTCTTAGACATGCCTACTCTTTCTCAAGATGGAACTGTCTCTTTGCCAAAGCCAATTGAAACTATCAACTGGCTTTGGCGCAAGCGACTCTCTCACTTAAACTTCAAAACATCAACAACCCGGCAAAACAAAACAAGGTACTGGCTTACCATCATTGGTTTTGCAAAAGATAAACCATGCTCGACTGTGAAAAGGCAAACATCAAAGAGCATCTTTCAAAACAAAATAAATTTCTCCATCAAAGTCGCTTCACCTCTTGATATGGATCTCTTTGGACCGATCGGTCTAGATCAATCCAAGACGAGAAGTATACACTTGTCATTGTTGACGAGTTTCAAGATACACTGGGTATACTTTCTTTCAAAAAAAGTCGCAATGACACAATAATGTCATTCATCGTGAACATTGAAAACCGAATGACATTCTCGTTAAACAAATCAGATCGACAATGGTGCGAGTTCAGAAATGATGAGCTTGAGAGTTTCGTGATGAAAAGGAATATCCCAAAACTTTTCATCTCCCTACACCCCCGAACAAAATGGGGTGGTCGAAAGAAAAACAGAACTCTCATTGAGGCTGCAAGAACCATGTTAAATGGCTCGGCTCTCTCAAAGCATTTCGGGATGAAGTAGTTAAAACAACTGTTACACTCAAACAGTCAATCATTGTCAAAAGACATAACAAAATCCCATATGAGATATTCAAAGTTATACTTCGACATCGCCTACTTTCATGTGTTTGGATGTCCTGTGTTTATTCATCACCACAAGGATCATCTAGGCAAATTTGATGCTAAGGTCGATGATGGATACTTCTAGGTTACTCACCGATCTCCAAAGCCTTCGTGGTATTTAACACAATGAGACAACAAGTTGAGAAAACCTTTCATGTCACCTTTGATGAGAGTTCGAAAGCATCGGGTTTACCAACACCTCGGTGGAGGAAATAGGAATTGATAACTCATCAAGATATCCTCGATGAGTATAACACCAAATCAATTCCTCATACCAAGTCGATATTGACATCTCATATTATGTCTTACCTCACAACCTCGTCACAACCAACCGCCGGTGAATTCATTAATAATCAATCGGTCCTATTTGGGATAGGCAACATCGATCCAAATGATCGTGAACCCGTGATTCATGAAACCCAACTCGAACAAGACATCTCAGCGGATGTTCTTAATGATTATGTGGCTAATGCACCGTAACTCACTCCGAATCTCCGGTGACCTCCTCAAGTTCAGATCCTAGACCACAAAGTAAGTGGACAAAATCTCGGGACATTGAGCTTGTAAACATCATTGGTGAACCCACCGAGGGCATGCTCACTAGAAGCATGGTCGCTAAGTTAATCGCAGCTTCACCAATGAATGTCTATATGTCGATTACCTATCGATATAGAACCCAAAAGTGTCACTGAGGCTCTTAAACACCTAAGCTGGGTTCGTGCCATGCAAGATGAACTTCAACAGTTTGATAAAACAAGGTCATGACCTTGATCAAATGTCCTCGGGATGTCATAGTCATAGGAATGAAGTGGGTTTTCGAAACAAACCGATGAAAACGACATCACATTAAAAACAAAGCCGGACTTGTAGCCAAAGATTACATCAACAAGAAGGCATTGACTATGATGAGACATTTGCTCTGTTGCAAGAATGAAGCCATCGGGATCTTCCTTGCATTTGCTACCTACATGAACTTCAAAGTTTACAGATGGATGTAAAAAGTGCATTCTCGAATGGTGAACTCAAGGAAGATGTGTATGTTCAAGAACCTCACGGCTTTGAGAGTAGTGAATTTCGACTATGTCCGCAAGCTTGATAAAGCCCTTTATGGATTGAAACAAGCTCCCGAGCATGGTATGAAACTCTCTCGACCTTCCCGATCCAAAACAAGTTTGTCGAGGAAAGATAGACAACACATTGTTTATCTACGTGACAAAACAATATATGATACTAGTCCAAGTATATGTTGATCACATCATATTTGGCTCAACAAACTACACTTTTGCAAACAGTTTGAAAAGCGATGACAAAGAAGTTTGAAATGAGCATGATGGGTGAACTCACATACTTCCTTGACTACAAATCGTGCAAACCGATAAAGGAATCTCTACCGGTCAAGAGAAATACACAAGAAATCTCTTGAAGAAATATGAGATATCCGGTGCCTCGGTGAAGACACCAATGGTCCTCCTAACAACCTTGGACCTTATCTCACCGGCAATTCAAATCAATCAAACCCATTTCGGAGGATTGTTGGCTCACCGATGTATCTAAGCGCTTCCGGACTGCACATACAATTCTCATCTGTCTAATTGCAAGATATCACCAATCCCAAAGAATCCCACCTCAGCTGCAGCCAAAAGAATACTCGGTATCAAGGGAACCCCAAGCCTTGGACTCTATTATCCAAAGTGCTGTGGTTTGATCTCAAAGGTTACTCGATTACGATTATCTTGGTCGCAACATGGACGAAAAAAGTACCTCGTGGTCCTGTCAATTTCTTGGAGGAAAAGCGGTTTGTTGGAGTGCTAAAAGCAACAATCGGTGGCTATGTCTTCGGTGAAGTCGAGTATGTAGCTACCGCAGGATGTTATGCCAATGTTTTATGGATGAAAAGTCAACTCGGTGACTATGACATCCATTACAAAATGGTACCCATCTTCTCGTGACAACACCAAGGTAATTGCAATCTCCAACAACCCCGTCCTTCATCAAAGAACCAAACACATTGATATCGATATCACTTCATCGGGGACCACATAATGAAAGGAGACATAGAACTCCATTTCATCCCCACTTAATATCAATCTGCGATATCTTCACCAAACCCTTGGATGAACCTACCTTCGTGAGGCGAAAATTTGAATTGGGAATGCTTGACATTGAAAGTCAGGCATCTGAAAACCAATCTCAATAAGTTCTCTGAAATGGTTCCTCCTCCCTGAACAAAACCCACAATACAACCTCTCACTGAATGAGTAAGACTTATTCAGGGACCCTGACATTTAATATTGAGCATTGAATGAGTAACTAAATGATACAAGTATCAGTTACTTAAATGTCCTAGGTTGGTAACTATGCCAATTTAATATAGGAATATATGTCTCATTGTCTTACTGTCAACCATATCAAGGGTCCCTCACAAACTTACCTCATCCCCACTTGGCATTAAATGCCTCCTCTCACATAAAATATCTTAGTGATATTTTATTCGCAAAAGTGCACTTTACCGTATCGCAATCTATTCTCTTGAAAAACGGGATTTTACTGCGGGTAGTGGAGGGTGGCTTATAAGGTTTTAAAATGTACCTTTTTGAGGGGTCGTTTAAGCCCCCATTTGATCACTTTTGTATCCGTTATTACTTAATATCATTCCTTTTCACTTTATAGGTCTCTTGAAGGCAAATTGCTGGAATGGCACTTATTTGGACGAAAAGGCGCGGATATATGAAAAAAATGGCCAAAGTCAAGAATCGAGACACTCAAGTCTTTGAAATACAAGGGGATGGCGTCGGTGTTAATTGTGACGCCGTTGAGCACTTTTGTGACGACACAAGAGCCAAATTGCTTATTTCAAGTGACGGTGTCAGCTTTAAAAGAGTAGGTCGTCGCAACTCGCACAACCTAGATTTGATCTAGGCGGCCGAGATCAAGAGGACTACCACAAGCTTAAGGTGACGTCGTCGCAAGACTAACGCGCCAAGACGAAACCCTAATGACGGCGACCCGACGACGTCACAAATCATAAGGTGACGCCGTTGCGATTGTAATCTTATATATAGAATCTGAATTTTTCAGTTTTAGTATGTAGTCTTTTGGAGTAAAACCTAAACCGAACCAAGGCTGTCTTGTACAGTATTTTAGGGTTCCAAACCCTATCTTACCACAAGATAAGTGCTTTACTTTATTAATTCAATTATGTCTTCAATTATTTGTGTGTATGATTGCATGTTCTCCATGTCCGGCTAATTTACTTGTGTGTTTGCTTAGGGAATATGAAACTTGATTATTGAATATTGATTGGTTGTCTCTTATCTTAATTGTTAATGATCTAGTAATGCGATAGGTCATTCGTTGTGTAGTTAATGCTTGATTAATCTTTGTGAACCTTAGGCTATAACACCTAGAGTAGTTGTAGGCTAAACCATCCAAAGAGTACCTTAGAGTTAGAGTTTATAATTCCTAGAGATTTTGTAGGCGAGACCCTTTGGTAGTTTCAAAGAGTTAGGGATAAACGACACCCTACGACTTTAGACACACAACGCGATTAAGAATAAGGACGTGACAATTCAACCATCAATAGGAGATAATTAATTAGAAGTAATAAAACCTAAGTAAACACATCTTTAAACTATCATACAAGCACACAATAATTAGACATAGACTACATACACCTTAGATTAGATAATTAGATAAGTAGAGTAATCGGTAGAAATACCAACCCCCAAATCCAAACCCCGAGATTCGTACCTTTCTAATTCCTAAAAAACATAAAAGATAAAAATAATCTTCCTCAACCCCAACCTTAGCGTAGTAACTTCTTACTAGCATTCCTATTCCCAGAGAACGATATCAATACCCGTGGCTTACCCTAATACTACACTACAACGATTAGGTTCACTTCTCAGGGTGTTATAAAACTTGCTCTAAGAAAAGGAAGTTCCTTTGACCCCGAACGACGCGTGTAGCGTTATCAAGTTTTTGGCGCATTGCGGGGAATAGAATAGCTAGTTAGTAGTCCACTTCGCTTAGGTTTCTTTGCTGATTCCTATCAAGTAAAATTTTTTTCTCATTTTAGCTTTCTCGTAGTCTATCCCCTTCTTCGTGACCTTTGTTCGTAAAATTCATCACTCACCATGATCCGAGTCTTCCGTCAAGATTCTTCACCCTACCCGCTCCCAATCCCGAAATTGAGAACGCAATCCCACAAAACCCTTCACCCGCTCACCATTTTGGAAATCACTTAGGGCATAATGAGATAAATTGGCAACAACAAAGTCCTTTCTATGACTCGATTCGATGAGGAGTTTGATTATGGTGAAGCACTTGATAGCGGGGAGGTCATCAATGAAGTTAGTTTTGAAATGGAGGAAGACCCCTCCCAATGTTTTGACCATAGGTGTAGAATTGAGAAAGATGGTCCCTTCAACATGCAATTCCCTTGCAAAATAGGATTAGAAGGGTTCGATGCTTACTTGAATTCATTCTTTCCTTTGAACTTAATCTCAAGGGACCTATACAATAAAATCAAGATCAATGAGTTAACTTATCAAGGGAACAATGTTGTTAAAGCAGTCACTCATTTGCACGTGTTTGTTGGAAGCTTTGCTTATTTGGTAGAATTCATGGTCTTAGAAGACTTAGAAGAATTTATTGATAAAGACCTCACTCAAGTAATTTTTGGAAAACCTTTCAAAAGAATGACTAGGTTGAATGAACGGATGATTGATGGTCTAATTACATTCTCTGATGAAGTTGAAGACTTTATCTACCAAATGCCACGCACGCTCATCCTAGGTTTAAACATAGGGATATTGAGGCATGTAATAGAATGACCCTATTCCATTGCTTAGTGAAAGGGATAAGCAAGGTGGACTTAGGTACCCATATGAGAAAACTAAGCGGTATTACAAAAATGCCTAGAATTAGGAGATGATTACAAAAGAATGAAAGAACATTGGAATGGCTTAAGTATGAGCACGTGAGTGTGCACGAGACAACGAGGAGCACGACTACGAGTCTAGCTACAAGACTAATAAATAAAGAAAAGCGCTCGTGGGAGGCAACCCATGCTTAATTGTTTGCTTGTTAGTATCATATATCTTTTATTGATTGTTTATTCTCATGTTTAAATTTGTAAAATGCTTTATTTTGTTTTTAACCTCGCCTTAATTGCATATAAAGGTATTTTACATAAAAGATAAGTGTAGGGAGGATTACACACGTTTTCAAAAGAAACGTAAACATGAGAATAACAATTAATTAAAAGATATATATGTGTGTTTGTTCGAGTCAAATGCTTGTATCGAGTCATAATGGATGTTTTTGCGAAATTTTCCGATTCTAAAGATGTAAATTTTCGAATTTTTCCGAAAATTGCGAGACCGCTTTTTGTCGGGATAACTCCGACGGCGTCAGATCGCAACCGACGGCGTCGGGAAGGAGTAAAACAACATTACTTTTTCTCGTTTTCGAACTACTTATAAATTTTGGAATTTTCCGGTCTTAATTTTCTAGAAATTCGTAAACATCCATTCCACAAGCATTATATCCTAGTTTAATAGAGTCTTATATATATTATTACCGCCGATTTTACGTGAAGGTTTCGTTTGTTTTCTTCAAGTGTGCGGGTTTAATTTATTAAGAAGAAGATACATAAGATTGGAAGGAGCTTTTCACGATACATTCTTCTTGGAATGAATTTAACCACCACTTTACACGGATCCTACCGAGCTAATCGGGGAGTATTAGTTTCTTTTGTTTTAATTACCTTCTATTATCATAACTTTGATACTTTCGGGAACATTGGGGACAATGTTCGGTTTAAATGTAGGGAGGAAAATAAAACGGAACTTTGAAACTATGCTTATCCTTGATTATTTGCTTTGTCCAATTGTATTTGTGTAATAAACCATGAGAAAATGTCGGTTAGGGTAATTTTGGCACCAAATTTAAAATTTTTCATGACATATAGGGTGGGCCATTAGTCTTAACAAAAGCGCCTCACGGATAGGAAGTTGCATGACTAGCACAAAACCCTTTACCACCTAAATTCCACCCAAAATGTGAGGATCACCCTTAGATTAGTAGGAATTAAAGCATTCATCTTTAATGCTTAGAGTGTGAACCGGTAGTATATTAGATTCTAGAACTTGTTTTGTGATGCATCCCAAGATTGCTAGTAAGACTACACTGTGTAGTTAGGAATAACTAAATGATAAGAGGCATTAGGATAACCCTTGTTTGATACCGTAATATAATTACTTCTTCCATATCGGTTGAGTAATTCCCCACACCCTGCGTTGTACTCATCTTTAGTACACGATACCCTAGTTAACCCCTCGAGCCTATCCTTTTCGCGGTTCTCGTGATGTTTGGTTTTCCGAATATCAATGAAGAGCATTGTTTACACCCCACCCCAAATATACACCCAAATCGCCTTAGCCTACCTTGTATGCACTCACTTTTAGTGCATTATTGTTATCACCCTAAACCCTTAGTTCAATTATCAAGTTGCTTGCATGAGTTGCTAAGTCGAGTCATATCTTTGTACACAGTTTTGGGACGATTGGGACTCATAGGAAAAGTTAAAGTTTATGAAATGACTAAAAGGGAACGTTAAATTCCCTTATTTGCGCAATAACGTACTCCAAGTGTTTTGATCTTTTCAATTCGGGTCAAATTAGTGTTAGAGTAATAAAAACTCAAGTGTAAGGATGTGCCTATTAATCCCTATCATTTTGATGTTACCGTAGAGGATGGTAGAGTAAAAGTGTATGAAAAAAAAATCGAAAAAAATAGAAAAAGAGAAAAGAAAAAAAATAAAGTGTTCAAAAGAAAAATATGGGCTACCATCCTACATCTATCCTTTAAATTTATGTTTGTTTGTTTTAGTTATCTAGAAGTTTAGAGTGTCGAGTCTTGGCTTAGCAACGCCATTCTTCGTATGCTTGTAACATAGAGATTTTTGACTTGCCACCACTAAATAGCCTATCCCACCAAACCCTTTGTTTCCCTACTGTAAGCCTAACATTACAACCCTTTAAAGACCTCTTTGATAGTCTTTCTAGGTGCTTACGCCAAAGCGATGGAGGTTTGATCTAGTCTCAAGCCTATGGTAATCTATGTACTAGGACCGGTTAATGAGTGTTTATCTTCCATTTCCACTTTGATATATTTCATATACACCCGAGAGATGTGAGTATCCAAACACCCCTTGTGAGGTGCTAGTATGTAATTTCCGTGCTTGTTATGACTTTTGCGGGGCTTATATGTGTTGTGGATTGTTCTAAACCAATGCTTCATGACCCCTAACTTATAAATTAATTGGCTAAAAGCACATTTGCTTGAGGACAAGCAAATACCAAGTGTAGGGATATTTGATAAGGTTTTAAAATGTACCTTTTGAGGGTCGTTTAAGCCCCTATTTGATCACTTTTGTATCCGTTATTACTTAATATCGTTCCTTTTCACTTTTAGGTCTCTTGAAGGCAAATTCTGGAATGGCACTTATTTGGACGAAAAGCGCGGATATATGAAGAAAATGGCCAAAGTCAAGAATCGAGACACTCAAGTTCTTTGAAATACAAGGGACGACGTCGGTGTTAATTGCGACGCCGTCGGAGCACTTTGTGACGACCACGGTAGCCAAATTGCTTATTTTCAAGTGACGGTGTCGGGGCTTTAAAAGAGTAGGCCGTCGCAACTCGGGACGGCCTAGATTTGATCCGAGCGGCGTCGAGAGAATGAAGGGACGGCGTCACAAGCTTAAGGTGGCCGCCGCCAAGACTAATGTGGCCAAGACGAAACCCTAATGGCGGCGACCGGCGCCACAAATCATAAGGTGCGCCGTCGCGATTGTAATCTATATATAGAATCCGAATTTTTCGGCTTTAGTGTGTAGTCTTTGGAGTAAAACCTAAACCGAACCAAGGCTGTCTTGTACAGTATTTTAGGGTTCCAAACCCTATCTTACCACAAGATAAGTGCTTTACTTCATTAATTCAATTATGTCTTCAATTATTTGTGTGTATGCTTGCATGTTCTCCATGTCCGGCTAATTTTCTTGTGTGTTTGCATAGGTAATATGAAACTTGATTATTGAATATTGATTGGTTGTCTCTTATCTTAATTGTTAATGATCTAGTAATGCGATAGGTCATTTGTTGTGTAGTTAATGCTTGATTAATCTTTTTGAACCTTAGGCTATAACACCTAGAGTATTTGTAGGCTAAACCATCCAAAGAGTACCTTAGAGTTAGAGTTTATAATTCCTAGAGATTTTGTAGACGAGACCCTTTGGTAGTTTCAAAGAGTTAGGGATAAACGCATACCCTACAACTTTAGACACACAACGCGATTAAGAATAAGGACGTGACAATTCAACCATCAATAGGAGATAATTAAGGAGTAATAAAACCTAAGTAAACACATATTTAAACTATCATACGAGCACACAATAATTAGACATAGACTACATACACCTTAAATTAGATAATTAGATAAGTAGAGTAATCCAGAGAAATACCAACCCCAAATCCAAACCCGAGATTCAGACCTTTCTAATTCCTAAAAAACATAAAAGATAAAAAAATAATCTTCCTCAACCCCAACCTTAGCGTAGTAACTTCTTACTAGCATTCCTATTCCTCTAGAGAACGATATCAATACCCGTGGCTTACCCTAATACTACACTACAACGATTAGGTTCACTGCCTAGGGTGTTATAAAACTTGCTCGAAGAAAAGGAAGTTCCTTTGACCCCGAACGACGAGTGTAGCGTTAAATGTGGAAATTCAAAACATTTTCAAAAACCGACTTTACAAATCCACATGTTTGCACAAACAACCCCTCTCAACACCCTATAAATACCCCTCATAAAATCCTTATAACACACACAAAAGATTTCTGCAAACAAAACTACTGTCAAAATCTCTTTTCAAACCCAGAAATATTTGTGTTCTCCAAATCTTTTCTGAAAAATCTTCTTTGTAAACCTTTACAAAAGTTTTTCATCACAACTTAAGAGATTCAAAACTTTTGATTGTTCTTGTCAAGTTATTCTTCTCAAAACCCTAAAACCTTTTTAATGGAAATGGCAAGAACACAATCTCTTCAGTTTGCTTCACAGTGGGTAGGTCATCTTAGCAATGTTGAATTTAAAACAAATAATGTCATAGGAAATTTTGAATATCCTCAAGTTGTCGACCTATAAGGACATTATGCAATTTTGTATATCACCACCGAAACGGCCTTTGTTCGATGTCCTCATCGTACCAAAACCTCCTCGGGGAGTTTTGGGCAACAACTAAGGCCTTTGACCCGACACCCTCCACTGATGAGAATAACCTTAGACCACTCAGGGAATATCTCATCATGTTCAGTCTCAACGGGGGGCAACAATTCACCCTGGATTATTGTTAGCCGTAACATTTTTATTAAAAGTGATGGTCATTCACATCTAGGAACTTTGTAACGTGTGTTAGATATTATATTAGAATAGTCAACGGGCTCGTGGATTGGACTAAGCTAATTGGCTAGAAGTTATGTTAAGCTAGCCTTGAATAAGTTCATGTAACCCAATCCAATCCAAGTCCACCACGAGGCCCATGAAAAGCCCTTTAGGGCATCTTGTACTTGTAGTATATATACCCCTCAAATGGTCATTTGAGGGGTGTGCTTGAGTGTGTGTGTTTTACTTTGAATATACAACATCTTGTTTTCATCTTTCTCTCTACACATACACGGTTTTATAACATCAAGTCACCATCTTTCTCTTAATCTTTCTTCATCTTTTACGCATAACGTTTGTGTTTAGTTCGTGTGTTCATCTTATGATAAGGTGGTATACGCGTAAGGTTGGTGTAAAACGTGCTCCTACAATTGGTATCAATCGCCTAACAATGGTTTAGGAGTATTTGTTAGGTCACTAGTTTTACAAACACAAGTTATAAGAGAAGAGATAAAGGCGGATGAACAAGTATCACACACACACACACGTTATACTAAAGACGGTTTAGGCGTAGAGAGTATGTGAAAAGAAAACTTGAACAACCAACCCTCAAATGAGGGTTTACAAGAGTTTATATAGGCAAGGAGCTAGGGCAACACTCCCTCTCCTTCCCTATTCCTTATTGGGCTTGGATCAAGCTTATGGGCCTTCTACATAAGCTTGACCTTAAACAAACATAAAGGCCATAATAAAGCTACCTATTACATATGAAATATAAATACTTGAAATCTTGTTTAGGAGTGATTCCAACAATCTCCTCAAGTATATATGAATGTAAACGGTGAAGGCGTTGATATAATAGTAGTTGTGGCGTCTCCGACATTCTTCTTTCTTGTGAGAGGAATTGCCTTGATTGAACAATCTCCCGGTGTAGAGATAGTTATCTTTGAGCAGTTATGCTTGACGTCATCTCGACTTTGTTCTTTGATCATTGTTCTTTGTGGTGAAAGTGATAGTATGTTGTTGTTCCGCATCGACCGCTTCAGTGCCTTTCACGCTCCAAAGTGTCTCCACGCCATTCTTCAACATGCTCACACGCTCTTTGACGTTGAAATCAATAATGATGAAGTTCTTTAAGTCTTTGACTTTGTAGATTCTTTGATTTGATGAAGAATCATTCGATCGTTGTGTTGCATTCGAATAGAACTTCCATTAGTGATGATGTAGGGGTGAACATGAGAAGAATCAAGACGATCATCCCGCTCGAGCTTCCATAAGAAGAAAACATTTCAAACGGTTAGTAATAAGCGGTTTCCGGCACTTACAAGTTTGAACTTCGAGTGTTAATGAGATAGTGTGAAAACACAACTCTAATTCTTACAAAGGCCGTTCTGAACCTGAGTCCCACAAGTGAGATAACGCGATGTGCGAAGTACATCTGATTCGAGATAGAGTCGAGGTACACCAAGCATCACCTCACGATCAGAGACCGTATGAGACACACTCAGTGTCTCTCCGTGTTCAATCATGAAGTGTTCATAAGCCAAGTAAATTTTGGATTCCAAATCCTCCCGATTGAGCATGCATCCTTCCATAAGAAGGCGAATATGATCCCACATTTTTGTGCGATCTTTTGAGCATCAACACTACGAAGAATTGGGTTTGGTAATCCTAAAAGGATGTATTCCATTGCAAGTTCATCGACTTCATAGTGTAGAAGTTACGTAGGATTTAAATCTGCTTGCAATAGCAATGTTGGTTTGTTCATCTCTTGGTGGAACCGCATTTGGATCTCCGGGCACAATGACGAGAGGCATTTCAAATGGACCTTCCAAGATAACCTTCTTTAAGAACTTTCCATGTGGCTTCTTCGGATCACGTAACCTAAAGAACCTTATCACCCATTGATCGTAGTTTCGGGGTGAGCATTGGAGGTCTATCAAGTGATCCGACTTCATGAATTGATTGTTGGTCGCTAAAGCTTCACACATCTTAGCAAACCAAGTGGGTTCCTTCATAGTTGTCCGTGATGGATGTTGATTGAAATTAGTTGTGTAGGGTTGAACTTGAATGCTTGGTTGTGGTTGAACCATTTGTGGTTGTGGAATTGCACCAAGTTGTGGAGTATGTTGCTGATTAAATTGTTGTTGATAAATGGCTTGTTGTTGATTCCATTGTTGATGTTGTGGAGTTAATTGTTGTTGTTGTTGATGATTATAAGTGTGAGGGAAATAGTTAGAGTATGGTGGTTGAGACATGATTATAAACTTGTGTAGTAAGAATGGATCTTTGTAGTCGAATGAACCTTTGTTGATGAAGTATCCTTAGGCGAGAAATCACAATAAACCAAGTAGCACTTATGCGTAGAAAACACCAAAGTTACGCGTAACAAGAATAGATTCTGGCGTAGGATTTAGCTTACGCGTGGCGTGAAAAAAACTAAAGTTACGCTGTAAATGAAGTTAGGCGTGAAAGTTAGGCGTGGGATTACCTTGTCGTGGGACTAAGTCTACGCGTAAGATGAATCTTAAGCGTAAGATTTTCACTGCGTAAGCTTTATGCTTGCGTAAGATTGGGTTTTATCCCAAGTGATCTTTACACTTCACGTTGCAAAAGATATCCAAAGTCGACGTATTTTGGACTTATCCAAGTAAGAAAACACGGAATAAACCGAAAATTGAAGATCAAACCAAGGAAAGTCTTACGCGTAATTTTAGGGTTTTGTTACGCGAAGATTACTCGTAACTTTGATTCTATCCAAATGTGTTTCTAAACCGGTTTTGTGTGTTGAAATAGCTTCAATAACACCAAAATAACACAAAAGTGTGAAACTTGATGATCCAAAGCACTTAAAACGATTCGCATAGGATAACACTTGCGTACAAAAACAAGCTTAAAAACAAGGAAAAACACGTAAAGTTCCAAACTTTTGCCAAAACCAATAGTTTAACACCTAATAACGTTGAAAGTACAAGAATCTTGGATTCAAAAGTGTAAAAATTAGTTTTAAGCGCACTAAAGATTGTGTTATGTTTACGCGTAAACCCAAACCAAAACTTCAAAAACAAACGAGTACACCCAACTATTTGGCGATTGATACCACTGTTAGGTCACTAGTTTTACAACACAAGCTTATAAGAGAAGAGATAAGGCGATTGAACAAGTAAACCAAACACACACACACAAGTATACTAGACCGGTTATGCGTAGAGTGTAGTGAAAGAGAAAACTTGAACAACCAACCTTCAAATGAAGGTTATTACATTGTATTTATAGGCAAGGAGCTAGGCAACACTCCTCTCCTTCCTATTCCTTATTGGGCTTGGGCCTCGACATGGGCCTTCTACATAAGTCGGACCTTAAACAAACATAAAGGCCATAATAAAGCTACCTATTACATATGAAATATAAATACTTGAAATCTTGTTTAGGAGTGATTCCAACAATCTCCCCTCAAGTATATATGAATGTAAACGGTGAAGGCGTTGATGTAATAGTAGCATTGACGTCATCGACATTCTTCTTTCTTGTGAGAGGAATAGTCTTGATTCAACAATCTCCCGGTGTAGAGATCGTTAACTTTGAGCAGCTACGCTTTGACGTCATCATTGACTTTGTTCTTTGATCATTGTTCTTTGTGGTGAAAGTGATAGTATGTTGTTGTCTACATCGATCGCCTCAGTGCCTTCATTTGCTCGGTGTCTCCACATCATTCTTCAACATGCTCACACGCCTATGACGTTGGAATTCAATCTTGATGAAGTTCTCTAAGTCTTTAACTTTGTAGATTCTTTGGTTTGACGAAGAATCATTCGACGGTTGTGTTGCATTTGAATAGAACTTCCATTAGTGATGATGTTGGTGTGAACATGAGAAGAATCAAGACGATCATCCCGCTCCGGAGCTTCCATAAGAAGAAAACATTGCAAATGGTTAGTAATAAGCGGTTTCAAGACTTACAAGTTTGAACTTCGAGAGTGTTAACAAAGATAGTGTGAAAACACAACTCGATTCTTACAAAGGCCGTTCTGAACTGGAGTCCCACAAGTGAGATAACGCGATGTACGAAATACATCTGATTCGGATGAGTCGCTAAGGTACAGAAGCATCACCTCACGATCAGACCGTTTGAGACACACTCCAGCGTAATCCACGGGGAGTTACCGAAGCGACGCCGTCGAGGTACATTTGATGTTGACCTGGCGGGAGTTTCCATTCATCACCGAGGATCGCGGATGTGAACCTCTCATAAATGTTCTCGACATTGCTAAGATCTATGAAGGACTCGATATGAACCATTGAATCATCAAGATCTTATTGTTGATCAACAAGTGATTAAATGTCAAGTGTTCCTAAGAGATCTTTTGATGAATCTCGTGGCTCTAGACTCAATAGTGCGTTTTGGTTTTCCTGAGCGGAGACTAGGGAGAGGTCTCCTTCTTCAATACCAAATGATCTCAAGAGAAAGCCAATAGGTTATGTAGGGTTCCTGTGAGAATGAAACAAGTTTCATTGAGAGAAACTTGAGTGGCTAGAAGGTTTAGTGCATGCGCCATCGGGTCCATGACGACTTTTAATCTTCAATACCGGTGTCACTAAGTGACAACCAAGAGTATATGAATTGAACCCTTGTATCGCCCTAAGTTGAATAATGGAGGCTATTTCTTTTCACCCTTTACTTTACATTTCTTTTGATTCTTCAACTCCTTCTTTCTCCGATTCTCATTTCTCCTTTTATAATCATTCCTAAGGACTTCTAACACTAACTAATGGTAGTGTCCTTGGGTAGATCCTCAAACTCAAGCGGATCATAGACAGTTATTCCTAACCTTAGTCACCTTATAACTCCATGACTATCCTATGTTTGCCATTATAACCATCGTAAGTAAAAATTATCTCTCAAAGGGTTTGTAGATGAAAAACATGTTTGAACCACGGTGAGAGATAAGTTTTGCATAAATACTCCCTCCACATGTGCTTAATAGTTTTAATGGTTAAATGCACCGCGAGGAAAGAGCGCACTTTATGAATTGATCCACTAAAGATAGACAATCTCCCGAGACACGGTTACGTTGAATAGTTAAAGAGTTGCATTGTCGACTTTTAGGTGACAACTAACTCTAATAACTACCTTGAAGGTGTAGACAAACCTGGAAGGTTGTCAAACCCGCCGAGAGTTCATGTCTATCAAAAGTTTCTCGAATGGTACTTTCTACTCGGACAAGTCCTTTCGAGACACGTTTACATCACTAGCGAACTAGCTTGAAATTATTACCCGTCCAGACAAGTCTTTTCGAGTTACAAACAGTTTAGTACCGTCGATTCGTAGGTTAAGTCCGAGGTACATGATTCATTTGCATTTTGTACAACATATTTCTTATCACATAATTTTCTCCCCCTCAAAATGGCATATAAGATGTTATTTTGAAACATTTTGAGAATAAATATGACCATTTTGAGTGTGCGGGAAGAGTGACCACTTGTGAACAATTTGTGAACAAAGTTTTCATCAAATACCCCTCAACTAGTGATATAAACGGTTGAGGTTTTGAAATCATTGAAGTACTTGTCTTTTGAGCAAAACCTTGAAAAGTGAAAGGTTTGATAGGTTTTACTCAAAAATAAGAAGCTTTCGCTCCTTTTATAAGGATTGTGGCATCGAGGCGCACCACGTGGTCCTTTCTTGTGAGACACGGGTTGTACATCGTTATATGTGCACAAGCCATTCACATATATAAACATTCATCCAAAATCATATGAAGGAAACAAATCAAGGGTACCGGAAGTGCGGTGATGTTCCCGAGTGCGCACGGGCGTTGAAATCGGTGATGTTTATCCGGGTCTACCACCAACATAGCTCTCAGCGTCAAGGCGATCCGCTTCGAACAACCGCTCATCAATCATGGTGATGATCCTTTTCACATCCCTTCTATCACGAGAGTTCCAAAGCTAGATTCCCAACCTTCAGCGTATATCCTTCAATACATGATGCCAATCCATCCCTAACCATCTTCAAGGTATGATCCCCGAATTTATGGAGCTCACGACACGCCATTAAGCGGTTTGCGAAGTTCACCGCGTAAACAATGCCGAAAGGTTTCTTGATGGCGTTAGTTGTTTGAGTGGTTGATGTCGGGAAGATCAAGCGTGGTGGAGTGAAGTTTACACGTTTCGATATGATTCAACGACCATCCGGATATCTTTGACACGTTCTTTGATCACAATGCGTCTAATGAAGATGAGAACCGACTTGATGAATTCACGTTGAATTTCGTCGAGAATTGTCTCATACGACCCGTACTTTGGCAAGGTACATGTCTTCGATGTCGTTGGTGACAAGTTCTCAAAGTCGACCTCCGAGAATTCATAGTCTTGTTCATCTTGTCGTTTGACTATGATATTCTTCAAGAATGTGTAGTCCCATTTAGACTTGAGATCAATGTGTTTGATGGCCACGATGTTCTTTGAGCAATACACTTCATGTTGAGACTTCGAACCGTGCGACAGAGTAGATTCTTCTGCGTTCGGGCCAATGATGAATCCCATACAATGCATCTTGGTCGTATGCTTGCACTTTGTCGGAGAACAAGTGATTTGCACGCCTCGATAGCTATGCAGTTTGAGTAGGTAGTCACTGGAATGGAAGAGTTAATGATGTAGCGTATTTTCTTGAACCATCGCCACCATGGAGAAGAAATTCCAGTGTCATGTTGAAGAAATATCCGAAGGGAATCCTTGGTTCATCCGGTTGGCGATTGTTGGTAGAGGTTTGGTCCATCGATGTAGTATGGAGGGTTGTTCCGTTTAGTGAAGTCGATGTTTGTACGGGTTGAGCCAATCCATGTTGTTAGACATGGCTCGAGCAATGTTTTCAAGGTGATATTCAACCTCGATTGCACTTTCCGAAATGTTTTCAACGAAGGAATGCGTCATTCTTGATGCGCTTCAACTCGGATTTCGCCATCTTCTTCACACGGAATCGTTCTTGCAAGATTTTTGCATGCTCCAAAGGTACTACCGTCTCACCAATTCTTGACCTTCTTGTGGTAGGAGTGTTGTTCACAAGTGTGGAGAACCATTCAAATTTTACGGTTGTATCGTCATCTAGCCATGA